>ML371183.1:0-19650 GCA_005239525.1 Nicotiana knightiana | reverse complement strand
AAACTTTTCTCGGAAGATTTGGAAATAAATCTTCCTAAGGCTGCAATTCTTCCCGTTAGACTTTAAACTTCTTTTTTACTTATAAGTACATCAGGTATTTCTTCTATAGCTTTAATTTGATCAGGATTTACCTCTATTCCCCTGTTTGATACAAGGAAACCCAAGAATTTACCTGATTCTACGCCAAAAGCGCATTTTTCTGGATTCAGCTTCATATTATACCTGCGTAAAATGTCAAAGGTAATAGAGAGGTGTTGGAAATAGTTTTCCGCCCGTGCNGAAAGCAGTAAGATGCACAAAAAGTAAGTATATTGCAATAGTAGTTCGAATGTTTTTTTTCCTCTCTCTTTACAGGTTATCTCTCTTTTATATAGGGAATTTCCTAATATAACGTCTTCCCTTTTCGGTGATTGAGCATTAATGACTAATTATGACTCTAATGTAACGTTACAATGAATCAACCGTAACTGTTGTGTGAATGTTGTGTAACATATGAATCTCTAATTTGAAGATCTCTGAATCTGCCCTTTATTCTGTCCAAATACACTTTTGACCGTGTCTCTTCATTTTCTCAATCAGGTTGAGACTCCGTAGCTAATTAATCCATGGGTGTGATTTGCCGTGCCTCTTTGCCTCATACCTCTTCATAGAGTCCCGTCCAGCTGTCGTGTCTTCATTGCTCCACGTAGATTACTGAGTCATCAAGATTTATTACACGTGTGAAGCTCTTTTTTATCAATACAATCATACATAACGTATTTATGGTATACACAACATAATATAGTTATAATATATTATGGTCATTCACAAATTCTTCAGCCATTGTATATATTGAATTATAGATTGTATGCTATTTTATATTTGATCATATTAGTTTCTCTTGAACGTGCTTCAAGCCATTTTAGCCACGGTGGAAAGGTTCACGATGGAAAGGTGATTGTGGAGCAAGGGTCGCTGCTAAGGTTTGAACGGTAAAGAGATGTGATATAGTGCATGATAAATGTGAGAGAAAGAGGAATAAGATAATACAAGTAATCTCTAATCTTGTGGTAGAGTTACTTGAGTTACATACTATTAAAGGAAAATGATATTTTGTTTGAATTGCTACATTTGTTATAAGATTTGTTGTTATTGATATTGTTTAGAGTATTGATGACGTGGGGAGTGGTTAGTGTAATTAGATATTTGTATATAGTGGTTAGGAGGTTAATTATACAAGTAGTAGTTGTACATGGTATATTACATAACATTGACAACTCGTTTTCAGATATATAAAAGAAAAAGGGAAATTTCCCAATTCTCTCTTCTCTTCTCTAATTTCTCACGATCTCTGCATCTCGAAGAGAGGCTTCCACTTAACATAATATCATATTTCGTAGTCTCAGTTNCATGCTTTATTTAAGTCAGTATAATCTACACATACTCTCCATTTTCCATTCTTTTTAGGTACTACCACAGTGTTAGCTAGCCAGTTAGGGTACGTTATCTCTCGTATTGAACCAATCTTTAAGAGTTTATGTACTTCTTCGTCAATCACTTGGTTCTTGAATGGTCCTTGCTTTCTTTTCTTCTGCTTAACATGTACGAATGATGGATCTTCATTTATTTTATGAGTCATCACCTCTAGTGGGATACCCGTCATATCTGAGTGGGACCACGCAAAGCAATCTACATTAGCCTTTAAATATTCAATTAACTTACCTCTTCGACCGGGACTCAGCCTCGTGCCGATGTACACTTTCTGTTCAGGCTTTTGTTTAGACAATGGAACAACTTCGAGCTCTTCTGTAGATTTTTTGATGTGCTCGTCTTCCTCTGGTTCATAAATGACGTCCATTCTGGAATCTACATCTGTGTGGTCCAATGCCTCTTCCGTGGTGACTTGATTCACTTTCTCGTAAGTATTTTCTTTCGTACCTGTTTTAGAAGTAATACTTTCCGTACCTATTTGGGTAGTAATTCCTTCCATGCCAGTTTGGGTGGTGTCACCTGCTTGGGAGATTTCCTTATCCTTTGATTCTTTCACCTCTACTTTTTTGTTGTAGTGTACCACGGAATTTATATTTCTCGCGGTTTGCTGATCGCCTCTAATTTGCTGAATCCCCCATTCAGAGGGGAATTTAATTACCTGATGCAAGGTGGAGGGTATTGCTTTCATGTCGTGGATCCATGGCCTTCCCACGATTACGTTATAAGCCATGTCAGTATCGATGACTTGGAACCTGGTACTTTTGATCACTCCCTCAGCATAAGGGCTAAGNTCTCTTCATTTTCTCAATCAGGTTGAGACTCCGTAGCTAATTAATCCATGGGTGTGATTTGCCGTGCCTCTTTGCCTCATACCTCTTCATAGAGTCCCGTCCAGCTGTCGTGTCTTCATTGCTCCACGTAGATTACTGAGTCATCAAGATTTATTACACGTGTGAAGCTCTTTTTTATCAATACAATCATACATAACGTATTTATGGTATACACAACATAATATAGTTATAATATATTATGGTCATTCACAAATTCTTCAGCCATTGTATATATTGAATTATAGATTGTATGCTATTTTATATTTGATCATATTAGTTTCTCTTGAACGTGCTTCAAGCCATTTTAGCCACGGTGGAAAGGTTCACGATGGAAAGGTGATTGTGGAGCAAGGGTCGCTGCTAAGGTTTGAACGGTAAAGAGATGTGATATAGTGCATGATAAATGTGAGAGAAAGAGGAATAAGATAATACAAGTAATCTCTAATCTTGTGGTAGAGTTACTTGAGTTACATACTATTAAAGGAAAATGATATTTTGTTTGAATTGCTACATTTGTTATAAGATTTGTTGTTATTGATATTGTTTAGAGTATTGATGACGTGGGGAGTGGTTAGTGTAATTAGATATTTGTATATAGTGGTTAGGAGGTTAATTATACAAGTAGTAGTTGTACATGGTATATTACATAACATTGACAACTCGTTTTCAGATATATAAAAGAAAAAGGGAAATTTCCCAATTCTCTCTTCTCTTCTCTAATTTCTCACGATCTCTGCATCTCGAAGAGAGGCTTCCACTTAACATAATATCATATTTCGTAGTCTCAGTTACATAAATTAAAGGTTGTTCACTGATTCATCTATGGGAGATCAAAAGGTCGAGAAGATCGATCATACCCATCCGCTATTTGTGCACCCGTCTGGTACTCCAAGCTCAGTGCTAATTCCGGTTCAACTCAGAGGTTCCGAGAATTACAGCTTATTGCGGAGATCGATGAGGATCACACTGCAAGCCAAGCGGAAATTAAGGTTTGTCATGGGAACATGTACTAAAGACCAATTCAAATCAGAGCTGCACAAGGATTGAGAGACCTATAATGCGATTGTCCTTTCATGAACTATGGATACAATTTCACCAAATCTTGTAAGTGGAATCGTTTAAGCATCTAATTCGCACCTCGTATAGGAAGACCTTAGGGAAATGTTTGATAAAGGGAATCGAATGAGGATTTTTCAATTGCATCACGAAATTGATGCACTTATGCAAGGAGCAGATTCTGTTCCCATGTATTTCACGAAATTGAAAGAACTTTGGGCAGAGTATGATGCCATGACACCTACGCCAAATAGTGGTCGTGTGAAATCCAAGGATTATGTGGATCACCTCCACGTACAGAGGTTACTTTTGTTTCTGAGTGGATTGAATGATTCCTATGCACAAGCGAGAAGTCAAATTCTGATGAAATCATTTGAAGCAACACTAAATCAGGCGTATGCAATAATTATCGAAGATGAAAGTCAAAAGGGAACATTAAATAGTTCCACTATGGGACTGAACTCTATTGTGGAAGAAAATGACATTACTGCTCTATGGAGTGCCAAAGGTTCTCAAAGAAGTTCAAGAAAAATTATAATGCTTGCTGTGAGCATCGCAAAATTAAAAGGCCATAGCAAGGAAAATTGTTATCGAACTCATTTGGTATCCAGTTGATTATAAGGGAAGAAAGAAGCAAAGTGCCAATAGTGTGCATTATGCTAGTAGTGGTACACAAAATGTTAGAATTGGACCTTATGGGAATATTGGATTTCATGGAGGGAGATCTGTTGAGCAGACATATGGACATCAGACTCCGAGACATGGTCAGGTGCATATGAGGGATGCTCACATTGACAAGTAGGGGTGTACGTCGGTCGACACGGTACTATTTAGACATTTTGGTTCGATATTTTTGGTATTCAGTATCCTAAAATACTATACCAATACCGTACCTAATTAAATTCGATATGATTCAGTTTTTTGTCTTTCAATTTTGTTTTATTCGGTATACTAACTTTGGTTGTTCGGTTCTAAAGCAACTTTTGAACCTTATATTTAAGGGAGAATAACACTTTAGCTAGGCAGCAAAATTAATATTATAACTAGCCAGCAAAATCAGTCTTATGAATACAACAACACTACACATCATATATGGGACTTTTATAAACAGGAGAATAAGATTTGAATAATATTTACAGGCTTCATCAACATGTAAGTACGTCTGGTCTAAAACTCTAACTTGCATCTCCATAATGCACCAGACACCAGTAAGCTTCTCAAAATGTGACCAAGATAAGTTTTTCACAAGTGTTATTTATATAAACCATTCAGGAAATATCCATTAACCACATAGACAAAAATAGATGACGTACAGGCTTTACAAAAGAACATGGAATTAAAAACATTCTCTTGAAGCCCTCTAATAACTACGGGCTGCAAGGATGACAAGGTATTTAAAATTAATCCAATATATATACTTCGTTATGGTATTGGTATTTTCTTTTAAAAAAAAAACAAATATCATACCTAATACCAATTTTTTTTAAAAATGTAAACCAAATACCAAAATACCAAATACTAAATACCAAATACCAAAAATTCAGTTTCGGTATGATAATTTGGTATTTAACAAATTGTGCACAACCCTGTTGACAAGGGAACCACTGAAAACTTACTTGTTCTTTTGACCTTCACTCCAGATCAGTATAATCAAATTCTTAGGTTGCTTAACAAGGACCAAGTGCCATAAGTCTATGCAAACGTGGTAGGTATTCTCTGATGTTCTTGTAGGACAACTAGTAATGAACATGATTGGATAGTTGACACATATGCGACAAACCATATGGTTTTAAATCTGATATGTTATCAGAAGTTTGTAGATTACCCAACTATGAATCCAGGAAGGTACACTTACCAAATAGGGACAAGATACCTGTAGCTCATATTGGTAGTTGTAGGATGATGCAGGGGAATATCTCTATTGTGTTGTGTGTGCCAAATTTTAGATACAACCTTCTCAATATCAAAATTGACTAAGGAGATAAACTGTTGCATGGCATTCTTTATTGATTTTTTCCTTATGCCACCTTCACAATGGGAAAGTGAAGGAGATCAGTGAAATAATAGATGGACTCTATTATTGACATTGATGTTTAGCTTAAAGTGTATATATTTCTATGTGTACCACCTCATATTTTACTTTTGTTTCGTGAGTTTTAGATGTTAAATGTGATGATTTATATTAATTTGAAGTGTTTTTATGTGTAGGAATAATTCGGGATCAATTGGGGGCGAAACGCGCGAAATTAGAGCCAAAACAGACGAAACCGGGAAAATTGTGAAATTGGGTGCCACAGGCAGCGCCCAGCACCACATGTGGCGCTGTGGGCAATACCTAAATTAGGAGTAGCTCCCTGGTGGGCGCCTGGCGCTACCCAGAGTGCCGGTCATGAGATTTTCTCCTATTTTGCCCGGGACACGATTATTTCGGCCCTAAACCTACCCAACACGTATAAAAGCAAGTCTAAGCTTATTTTTGAGGGGATACACGCCACTTTGGAGGAATAATACACACGGAATTTCTAGGGAGTGAAGGGTTCTCAACTTTCTTAATCTTTTTCTAGTATTTACAATTAATTCAACACTTATGCAATTGTTTGATTTAAGCATGAGTGGCTAAACACCCATTGTTCTGGGGTTGTGATTTAGCCATGAATATTGTTATTCGATATTAGCTTAACCTTGATTATAGTTCACTTAATATATGATTTTTTCTTTAATTATGTGTTTAATTGCTTAATTGTCTGGCCAGCAATTAGGTTCTATATACTATCTATGCTATGCTTGGGAGAGCCGTGTATAGATTTGAGGAGAGTTGAAGAGAGCGCGATCTTAACCCTTCAGGGGAGTGAATTTGTGGTTAGGATAGGAATATACCTAGTCATCGTGCTTAATTGAATATCGTAATTTTAATGCATTCTGATAAATTAATTTCATAGGCATATAGGCGTTAATCTATTGAGAATAAGCGAGTAGTGCTTCGGGAGAAGGCTATGAGAGCAATTATCGATTAATTAGCAACCATGAGTGAATTATATGAAAGGGAGAGTTAATTAGAATACAATACGAGTGGTGAATTGATCACAACCCTAGAATATTTGTCTCTACTGAATACACAGCAATACTTTTGTTACTTGATAATTAGTTAACTCTTAGAATCGTAGTATAGCATAATTACATTATTGAATTTTTATTTTGGCTTGATTAAATAACAATTATAGTGAACTAGTGAGTAGTCTACACAAGTCTCTCTGGGTTCGACACTCGATTTATCATTATATTACTTATACGACCAGGTATACTTGCGTGTGCGTTTGGGAGCAACAGTCATCAATTACTCAAGAATAAAGTGCTTACATCAGTAGCTTTAAGTGTCATAAGTTATGAAAATCTTTGGCATAGGAGGTTAGATCATGTTCCTCACAAAGTTCAACAACAGATGCACTTACTCCAGCATCACAATAAACTTAGTAGTAAATCTCATTCTGTTAAGTCTTGTTCTCTTTGTCGACTGGCAAAACAAACTAGATTTTCTTTTCCACCAAATACTAGTAGAGCTAAGGTTGTGTTTGATCTGATTCATGGAGATGTTTGGGGACCTTATAGGGTACCCACTTTTGATGGCAAAAGATATTTTCGTACTCTAGTTGATGATTGTAGTAGGATGGTTTGGGTGTTTCTACTCAAGTTTAAAAGTGATGTTTCAGTTGTAATAAAGGAATTCTTATTGCTTGTGAAGACACAATTCAATAGTACTTTTAAGATTTTCAGAACTAACAATGGTGCAGAATTCTTTTTGTAATTCCCATTGCGAAGATATGTTTAGTAATGCAGGATTCATTCATCAAAGCTCATGTGTGTACACACCACATTAAAATGGAGTTGTGCAAAGGAAACATCGGCAAATTCTTGAAGTAGCTAGAGCTATCAGGTTTCAAGGGTCCATAACTTTAAGGTTTTGGGGTCTTTGTATCCAAAATGTTGTTTATCTTATTAATATAATCCCTTCCACTACATTGACAGGAAAATCACCTTTGAGGTGTTCTTTGGCATAAAACCAAATCTTCAGCATCTGAGGGTGCTTGGTTGCCTTTGTTATGCTACCAATCCCACAACTAAGAGAGACAAATTTGGTGCAACAGATGCAACAGTTCACTTGGGATATTCCACCACACAGAAGAGATATAGACTGTATAGTCTGACTAATCATTCCCTTTTTGTGAGAAGGGATGTATCATTCCAAGAAGATAACTTTCCTTTTAGTATATCTACCATGAAGATCACCCCAAAAGTCACAGACGAGGGGGATATTTTATTCCTATGACTGTGGACAGGACTGTTTCTTCAGAAGCTACTGTAGGCCATCCATTAAATGGTCCAGAAATACCTTCTTCAGAAGTTCATGAGGCACCAACAATGCTTCCAGATATAGCTTCTGGGACTCCATCTACTACCGGAGATGTATCACCAACACCTGCTGCACCAGCTTCTCCTGATCCCTGTGCTACTACTCCACACAAGGAGCTTCTTCGTATACCTGTGGATGGTAGTACTGTGAGAAGGTCCTCTCGACCCACTAAGATACTTGGCTGGCTAAATGGTTTTCTTCATGGAGCAGCTAATAAGTAGGGATATTGACGGCTTATTAACGCCTTTTAGCTTTAGTTTTAGTCTAAACACATTGAATTGTATTCTTGAAACTAATAAAATTACGCAAAATTATAGTAATGCTGGAAGTTGGTCTCCTGAGAGGAAATTAGGCTAAAAAGGAGTAGTCCAAAGTACAAGGCAATAAAGGCCGTGGAAACACAAATGCGCGGTCCGCAGAAGAAATTGCGGACCGTGGAAGAGTTGCCTTGTGGCCGCAGAACTCCATCTCCTGCCAGATGAAGAAATCTGCGGATCGCACATGGAATTGGGCCGCTGCAGAGCCTCCCGAGAGTTATTTTTGTTCGAGATTTTTAGCCTTGCATAAATAGACAAGTTTCACAAAATTAGGTCAAGTTTGAACCTCTGAAGTTGCTGTAGTCGTTTTTCTTTACTATTTTAGGATGTTTTACTTTTCTTTGGTGTATTTACAATAGATTTAATCATTTTAAGCTTCCATTATGAGTTTAATTAGTTGTTCTTCTTTATTTTCTTCAAACCCCATTATGAGTAGCTAGACCTTTACAAGGGGTTTGACCCAACCCTAGTTTGTAAACCTTATGGGTATCTAATTTAGTGCTTGTTTATGATTGGGTGTTGATTATTTAGCTTAGTTTATGCTTCAATTCTAGAATTAATGGTTGCAAATATTTATTCATGCCTATTTGGCTTAGTCTCTACTTGAGAAAGAGGGACCTAGTCTAGGATAACTTAGCTAACAAGGAATTAGGTCAATTGAGTGATTGATTAACTCAATTAAAGGGTTCAATCTAGAGATAGTAATAACCCGACTTGAGCTTTTATCAACTGTTTTGGGTGATACCTATTTTGTCTTGAGAAAGCCAAAGTGCGCAAAACCACTCTCTGACCGAGAGGCATTGAGTGGGTAATTTATAGTTGATAGCTATAATACACCCCAATCAACAGAACAAGCATTAAAGTCTTTATACCATTAGGCAAACACCTAGTTCATGGTCACAACCCTAGGCTTTTTATCCATTTAGAAAAACCTTAAAAACAATTATCTCTAGTCTTCTTTCTTTATTTTGCAATCATTAGAGTAAAATTAGAAATAGAAAACAAATCTTTGTTGTGAAAGTAATCTAATTGCACAAATTGAAATATAGATACCCCTAACTCCCATATTAGCTCCATATGGATTCGACCCCGACTCTTAGTTGGGTTTCTATTATTGCATACGACCGTTTCATATCTCTATTGAGGTATGCTTTGGGTGTGATCAGCAGCCAAGCCTCCTGGTGAATCTTTCGAAGCCAATGCAGTCTATAGATATCCTATTACTGACTATATGTCTTATGCTGCAATCTCTCCTTACTATTATCAACCCCTTTGCAATTTCTCTTATGTTAAAGAACCAGAGTCTCTCGCTAAGGACCTACAAGATTCTAAATAGTTTGATATAATGACCCGACCGGTCGTTTTGAGAGTTATAGCTCTGTTTCCTCCATTTCTATTTCTTTTGTGCTTTAAAGCTGTATTATGTCTTACCCGGTTGGTTGGTTCGAGTCCAGAGTAGTTTCAGAGTGAATTGAGACATTTAAGCTCTTAATTGAAAGCTTAAGTTGGAAAAGTCGATCGGATGTCGACTTGTGTGTAAACGACCTCACATTTAAATTTTGATGGTTCCATTAGCTCTATTAGGTAATTTTGGACTTAGGAGCGCGTCGGGAATAAGATTTGGAGGTCCGTAGTAGAATTAGGCTTGAATTGGCGAAAGTTGGAATTTTGGGGATTTTGGCGGGCAGTAAAACTTTTGATATCGGGGTCGGATTGGATTTCCGAAAGTTGGAGTAGGTTCGTGGTGTTATTTTCCACTTATGTGTAAAATTTGAGATCAATCGGACGTGGTTTGGTAGGTTTTGGCGTCATTTGTGGAATTAAGAAGTTTTGAAGTTATTTAGGCTTGAATCCGAGTGTAATTTGGTGTTTTGATGTTGTTTTGAGTGATTCTAAGGTTTGACTAAGTTCGTATCGGGTTACATGACCTGTTGGTATGTTTGGTTGAGGTTCCGAGGGCCTCGGGGTGATTTCAGATGGTTGATGGCTTGATTTGAGTTGAGGAATTGTAGCTCAAGTGCTGCTGCTATTGGTGTAACCGCACCTGCGGAGTTGGAACCGCAGGTGCGAGTCCGCAGAAGCGAAGAAGGAGCCGCAGAAGCGGCCAAGGGGAAAGCTGGGCAGAAGCTGCAGGTGCGAAGATTTTCCCGCACCTGCTAGGGTCGCAGAAGTAGGCAGTTGAGCATAGGTGCGGATGTTGGTCGCAGGCGCGATGGATTCCCGTACCTGCGATAGGCACATATGCGGTCATGAACCGCAGGAGCGGAGCCTGGGATTTTAAGTGAAATCCGCACCTGCGATGGAATTTTTGTAGGTGCAGCGTCGCAGATATGACTGGAGGTCCGCAGGTGCGGTTTTGCTAGGCAGAACCTATAAATAGAAGACTTCGAGATTTTTCACAATTTTCATCATTTTTGTGCTCGAATTTTTGGGATTTTAGAGAGATTTTGAAGTAATCACTGAGGTAAGTTCCTTGTGCCTATTTATCTTCAATAATGGAGTTTCCCCACTGATTTTATACCTAGTTGGTGATTGTTTGAGGTGAGATTTGGGAGATTGGGCTTGAGAATTAGAGAATGAATTTTAGGGTTTTGGAGGGGAAAATGTGGTCGGATTTTGATATATTTGGTATGGTTAGACTCGTGACTGAATGGGCTTTCGGGTTTTGTGACTTTCGTCGGGTTTGGATACGTGGGCCCGGGGGCCGGGTTGAGCCGATTTCAGATTTTGGCTATAGTTTAGTAGTTTTCTGGTGGAGTTGATACTTTTAGCCTATATTGATTATCTCGTTCTATTTGTGGCTAGATTCGGGGCATTTTGAGGTCGATTCAAGAGGCAAGGGCATTTCAGAGTAGGATTTCTGCGCGGTTGAGGTAAGTAACAGTCTTAAATATGGTTTTGAGGGTGTGAAACCCCGAGAATCGGTATGATGTGAATATTTGGAGGTGACGCACATGCTAGGTGACAGGCGTGTGAACGTGCACCGTGAGAGATTGAGACTTGGTTCGTCCCATGAGACTGTAAAGTCGAATAGCCCGTTGTTATTACCCGTTTTTCCTTGTCTTTGAGCAATTGGCTGTCTTTCATGTTAGAAACCATGCTTAGGCCATATGATATCATTGTTGCGACCCACAGTGGTGGTATACTTGTTGAATTGGCTGCTAATTGTTGTCTTGCATAGAGTCACATTCTTACTTGTGTGTCATATCTTTGTTCCCTCTCATTTCTTGTTAATACTTGTTGTATTCTCTATTTAGGATGATTATTATGATATTATTTGAGGCCGAGAGGCTGGAGAGGTTAGTGACTGATATAGGGCCTGAGTGCTGAGCTCTGAGCTATGTGAGGTATATGGAGGGTTGCACGCCGCAACAAGCCTTATGGCTATATTTATATATATGGATCGGGTTGCACTCCGCAATAAGCTTTTGGGCTATATATATATATGTATGTATATATATATGTATGTATGTATATGGATCGAGTTGCACATCGTAACAAGCCTTAGGGCTACTTATATATATTATGGATTGGGTTGCACGCTGCAACGAGATTAGATCGGGCTGCACGCCGTAATGATATAGCGCTTGGGTTGAAGGATCCCCTCCGGAGTATGTACACCCCCAGTGAGTGAAGGTACTTACTGAGAGTGAGTATTGAGGGCTGAGAGCCAAGTGTATGAGTTGTTGAGATGAGTTGAGTGATCGTTGCCTTAAGAGGCTGTACTTCCTTTTTAATTATTGTTGCACTTAGTTGTTATTTGTTATTGTTGTGATATTTCTGGAAGATTTATATCTGCTTTACTTGAGCTTGAACTGATTTGACTTAAACTTCCGGATTTGAAAGCATGTTCACTCTTTACTGAAATTTTCTGAAATGAACTGTATTTACATAGCTTGTCACTGCTTCTCAGTTCCTTATTTAATTCAGTTACTTGCTAAGTTGGTTGTACTCATGCTACACCCTGCACTTCATGTGCAGATCCAGTTGTGTACTATTCTGGCGGTCGCTGAGTTCGTGTGCGAGCTGATTATCGAAGACTTACGAGGTAGCTGCCGGCATCCGCAGTCCTTGTTTCTCCTTTCTTATTATCTTTGATCTCTTGTATTGGCATTTGTCACAAACTGTAGTAAACTCTGTTTCTAAACTGGTTGTTAGATGATCATGACTTAGTGACACCCTGATGTCGGGCTATTATTCCCTACTTGTGTTTTGGGCTGTTACCACGTTGTTATGTAAACCTCCAGTTAAGTTAATTGCCTTAACTCATTTCTATCATATATTGAAAGCATATTGAGAATGTCATCTTGCCTAGTTCTACGATAGGGGCCATTACGACAGGTTAGGTATTTGGGTCGTGACAAGTTGGTATCAGAGACTAGGTTACATAGGTCTCACGAGTCATGAGCAGGTTTAGTAGAGTCTTGCGGATCATTACGAAGACGTCCGTACTTATCTTTGAGAGGTTGTAGAACCCTTAGGAAAAACTCCACATTCGTGAATTCTTGTCGTGCGAATCTGTTGATTCTGGTAACTAAACATCTATTGTTTCATTCTCTCATAGATGGTGAGGACTTGTACTACTGGGCAGGATGTACAGCCACCAGTACCACCAGCCAGGGCCGCGAGAGGCTGAGGTCGCGGTAGGGGAAGAGGTGCAGCCCGCACAACAGCTGGGGAAGTACATGCAAATCCACCAGTTTCCCCAGATCAGGACTAGATCCCAGTTGTGGATGCACCAGCGGGACTAGCTCAGGCACCACTTGTGCCCATCATGATTCTTGGACTTCAGGAGACCTTAGCTCAAATTATGACCATGTGCACCGTCCTTGATCATGCAATATCTATTTCGACGGTCGTAGCCACTTCTCAGGCCGGGGGAGGCACTCAGACTCCCACCGCCCGCACGCCTGAGCAGATAGTACAAGGACTCCAGACACCGGGGGCACCACTAGCCTAGCCGATTGCAGTTTTACAGGACTATGTGGTTCTTGCTATGCCTGAGGATGAGCAGCGTAGATTGGAGAGGTTTAAGAGACTCCATCCTCTATCTTTCAGTGGTACATGGGGAGAGGATGCATAGGGCTTCTTGACAGTTTTTCAGAGGATACTCCGTACAATAGGTATTCTAGAGACCAGTGGGGTCTCATTCACTACCTTTTAGTTCTCTAAGGATGCATTCAGTTGGTGGGAGGCTTACGAGAGGCATAGGTCGGTCGGTTCAGCACCCCTTACCTGGCAGCGGTTCTCCGTTATCTTTCAGGAGAAGTTCGTGCCTCAGTCCCGCAGAGAGGAGCTGTGCAAACAGTTTGAGCAGCTTCGTCAAGGTGATATATCTGCGATGCAGTATGAGATGTGATTCTCGGAGTTTGCTTGTCATGCTATCTAGTTGGTTCCCACAGACAAGGAGAGGATTAAGAGGTTTATAGCTAGCCTCACTTATCAGCTGTGATTGCTTATGACCAGAGAGAGAGAGTGTCTAGTGCTACTTTTGATGAGGTTTTCAACATTACTCGTCAGATTGATATGGTTCGCAGTTAGGAGAGGGTTGAGAGGGTGGCCAAAAGGCCTCGTGGACAGGTGGATTTAGCGGTGCTCTTTCTAGGGGTCAGTTCCGGCACAGTAGAAGTCGTCCTTTCAGACATGCTCAGACAGCTCACCCAGTTCACTGTGGTGCATCATCTGGCCATGGGTCTTATAGTTATCAGCCAGGTCATTCATCTCTCGATGTCCTTCCAGCGCAGAGTTTGTTTCGTGCTCCATCGGGTCAGAGTTCGTCGATGCCAGGTCCTTCTGCCAGTTATCCCGATGCTCGGGGCTCCCTTCAGTCCCAGCACCAGCACAGGGGAGTTGCTATAAGTGTGGGAAGTTTGGTCACATGAGTAGAGAGTGTCCTCGTATAGTGAGAGGTCCCGCTCCTCAGAGGAACCAGTCTATTTCATTAGCACTAGTTCCTCCACCACCCGCTCAGCTAGCCGGGGTGGAGCCTAGTCAGCTAGGGGTTGCCCGAGAGGGGGAGGCAGATCAGGGAGTGGCCAGGCCCATTTCTATGCCCTCCCTACCAGGCCATATGCCATTGCTTCAGATGCTATGATTACAGGTATTGCCTCAGTTTGCCACAGAGATGCCTCTGTATTATTTGACCCTAGTTCCACTTATTCATATGTTTCCTCGTATTTTGCTCATTTTTTGGATATGCCCCGTGAGTCTTTAGTTTCATCTGTTCATGTATCTACTCCTGTGTGCGATACTATTATTATGGACCACGTATATTGGTTATGTGTGGTGACTATTGGGAATCTGGAGACTAGAGTGGATCTTTTGCTGCTTAGTATGGTCGATTTTGATGTGATATTGGGTATGGATTGGTTGTCTCCATGTCATACTATTCTAGATTGTCACGCTAAGACTGTGATGTTAGTGATGCCAGGGTTGCCGAGGGTTGAGTGGAACTATGTACCCAGTAGAGTGATTTCATACTTGAAGGCTCAGAAGATGGTTGAGAACGGTTGTCTATCCTATTTGGCGTTCGTAAGGGATGTTAGTGCAGAGTCTCCTCTCATTGATTTTGTTCTGGTGGTGCGTGATTTTTCGGATGTGTTTCCTGCAGATCTGTCGGGCATGCCACCTGATAGGGATATTGACTTCGGTATTGATTTGGTGCCGGGCACTCAAGCCATTTCTATTCCATAATATCAAATGGCACCGTCGGAGTTGAAGGAGTTGAAGGAAAAACTTCAGGAACTCCTTGTTAAAGGGTTTATTCGGCCTAGCATGTCACCTTGGTGTGCACCGGTTCTATTTTTAAAGAAGAAGGATTGTTCTATGAGGATGTGCATTGATTACAGGTAGTTCAACAAGGTCATAGTCAAGAACAAGTATCCTTTGCCACATATTGATGATCTATTTGACCAGCTTCAGGGAGTGAGGGTGTTCTCCAAGATTGATTTGAGATCAGGGTATCACCAACTAAAGATTTGGGATTTGGATATTCTTATGACAGCTTTTAGGAACCGATATGGCCATTATGAGTTCCTTGTGATGTCTTTTGGGCTGACCAACGCCCCAACAACGTTCATGCATTTGATGAACAATGTGTTTCAGCCTTATTTGGACTCTTTCGTTATTGTATTCATTGATGACGTCCTGGTGTACTCTCATATCCAGGAGGAGCATGCCCAACGTTTGAGGGTTGTGTTACAGAGATTGAGGGAGGAGAAGTTTTATGCAAAGTTCTCCAAGTGTGAGTTTTGGCTCAATTCAGTGGAATTCTTGGGGAATGTGGTGTCCAGTTAAGGTATTCAAGTGGATCCGAAGAATATTGAGGCAGTGTAGATTTGTGCCAGACCGTCCTAAGCCACGGAGATTCAGATCTTTCTTGGTTTGGTAGGCTATTACCGTAGTTTTTTGGAGGGTTTCCATCTATTCCATCACCCTTGAAAAAATTAACCCAAAAGGGTGCTCCATTCAGATGGTCGGATCAGTGCGAGGAGAGCTTTCGGAAGCTCAATACTGCTTTAACTACGACTCTAGTTCTATTTCTTCCATTAGCTTCTGGCTCTTACACAATGTATTATGATGCCTCACGGATAGGTATTGAATGTGTTCTGATGCAGGAGGGTTGAGTGATAGCTTATGCTTCACACCAGTTTAAGACCAATGAGAATAACTATCTTGTCCATGATCTTGAGTTAGCAGCTATTGTTCACGCCTTGAAGATTTGGCAGCACTATTTGTACGGGGTTCATTGTGAGATCTACACTGATCACCGAAGCTTGCAGTATCTGTTCAAGTAGAAGGATTTTAACTTGCATCAGGGGATGTGGTTGGAGCTTCTTAAGGACTATGATATCACCATTTTGAACCATCCCGGGAAGGCCAATGTAGTGGCCGATGCCTTGAGTCACCGGGCGGAGAGTTTGGGGAGTTTAGCGTATCTTCCAGCACTAGAGAGACCCTTGGCATTGGATGTTCAGGCCTTAGCTATCCAGCTTGTTAGATTGGATATTTTGGAGCCAATCCGGGTATTGGCTTGTGTGGTATCTAGGTCTTCTCTTTATGATCGTATCATGGAGCATCAGTATGATGACCCCCATCTGCTCGTCCTCCAGGATAGGGTTCGATGAGGTGATGCTAGAGATGTGACTATTGGTGATGACGGGGTGTTGAGGATGCAGGGCCGGATATGTGTGCCCAGTTTAGATGGGCTACGAGAGTTGATTCTTGAGGAGGCCCACAACTCGCGGTATTCCATCCATCCGGGTGCCGCGATGATGTACTAGGATTTGAGAATCCACTATTGGTGGAGGAGGATGAAGAAGGATATAGTTGGGTTTGTGGCTCGGTGTCTCAACTGTTAGCAGGTTAAGTATGAGCATCAGAGATCGAGTGGCTTGTTGATACTCAATTTTTTCCTATAATATTTTTCAAATGCATATATACCTTCAAAACTATGCATTAGCATCAATTGATAATTTTTTCATAATTTCTACATTTTTTAAATTAATTTATTTCAGTATTTTACTCATATAAATAATTAAATTGCATCACAAAAGACTTGATAACAATTTCATGGTTTAGTTTTTCTATTTATATTCATATTAAGCTCAAATTATTTCATAAGTATCCATATTTACAATTTTTTATTACAATTGCAATAACTTTGCGATTATAGCCCATGCATGCTTTATTGCATTATTTTACCAGAAAATAGCTTGTTGTATTTTTTATTATTTTAAAACATTTCTATGCACAAAAAATATTTTTATAATCTGTTAATTATTTTATAAATTATTTTCTTTTATCAATTATTCGGGTATTTAACAGATAGCCTTTTTATTTTAGACCTAGCCTCTTTTAATACCAGACCAAACCCCTTTTAAATTAACCCAAAAAAACCAGCCCAAACCCCTTAAGCCCAATCCCTATACTTGCCCGACCCAATAACCCCTTTAGTCGTGGCTTTAGATCAGCGGTCCACGATTAAACTTACCTTATTAATCCCCAATCAACCCTAACCCCTCTCATTCCTCTCATTCCGCCGTCACCCGTTTCCCTCACCCTTCCAATTCTCTCTCAACTCAGCCTAACCCTAATCGCCGTCACCAGTGAGAACCTCCCTTCTATGTTGTTTCTGTGCATTCTCCAGCCACCACCAGACTCCTATACTCCATGGCTGTTTGATTTCATGAGTCCTTGAGAAAACCTCAAGGAAATTCAACCTGTTCTCGCCTAGAAATTGTTTACCGGCCTGTCTCAGGCCACTTTCGTTTGTAAGTATGGATTTCCTCTTGCTTATAGTATAAATCCATGGGGTTTTTACCGATTCTCTTCATCTCCACTATTTTTCTAGAAGAAAAAACCTAGCTTCACTACTGTTCGATTCTTCTCAGATCATTATAGATCTGAGGTGCTTCGAGTATTATTGGGTGTTTTCCTTTAAAATCTCTTGTTTTACTTAACTGTTTTGATTTTTAGTTACTCTTTCTAAAACTAGGGTTCTTCCCAGACTTTAGTCAAAGGTTTTTACTTTCAAATGCTTAGTCTATTCATCTCTTTACATATATGTATACTCGAACCCTAAAATGTCTCCGTGTATTACTGATTTCTTCAATTTTGTTTCAATGTTGTGTTTATCTCTATGAACCAGTCACATGAACTTATTCTGTTTAGGGACTTAAAATGATTTTCCCTGTCAAAATCCATATTTTGTGAGATTTTACTTGATTGACTCCTGTTAAGGATCCGAACGATTTTATTTCTTGTTAAAATTAGAAACCTTTGGGATTCTTACTTGGTTTATTTATATTTAAGGGTTCAAATAATTTTTCCTATAAAATCATTACTCTTTGAAGATTTTTTTACTGATTGTTCCCTATCAATTGCCCCGTTAAAACCAATGTGCTAGGATTTTTACTGGTTTCCTTGTTTGTGACATGTTTCCTTATTTTACTTGCCTTAATTAGTGGACAGTAGTTTGGGTATTTTAACCGACTCCCTATAAGGTATGATTTGAATTCTTTGCGTTAATTGAATCTCTGTTGTGACCGTTAATTGATTACCCCCAATTAAAGGGGTCTTTTCCGGACTCCCTCTATGAATTGATTCTATTATTTGGTTGATTGATACTTAGTTGATTGAATTCTGATTTTCTTTAATTTATTTGTTCTACTCCCTAAGTGCTATATATACACTCTTATTCTACCTCTAAAGTGCACGGACAATAGCTCGATCACACACACAAAAACTTTCTCTCATCTCTCTTTCTGCTACTTGTGCTCATTGCTTGTCTAGCCGGCTGAAAGCCACGGCTAGACTGTGAACCCTACCTGCTTTACTTTCTACTTTGCTTCCTTAACTGGTATGTTCTATCTCTAGTGTCATTATGAAGTTCAAACCTATATGATTGTATGTTGCTCTATGTCTGTTAAACCATGTCTCTTCTGCACTAGTTTGATTAATTATGTACTCAGTTCTTTTCTATTTAATGCTTTGATCAGCATGTTTAAATTCATTCTTCATGTCTATTTCTTTAATCAGCATACTATTCCTGCTTAAGTTTCCAGTCTGTTTATTGCTTTAAACCAATATGTCTACTTTTATGTTTAGTGCCCTTGTCTATTCTGTCCACTAAACTGGTAGGACTAATACTGTGTGGCTAAAACCCTTGTCCTTAGCATGACCATATCTACACTTAGTCTCTATGTTGTACTGTCTGTTGCTGCTAGTTAAACACAACTACTTAGCACTAAGTGTGATTGGTAGATTTATGTATCTTTGTCAAAGATTCTAGATCAGTAGACTATGTTTCAATGAATGCTATGAATTTGTTTGTTGAGGG
Source organism: Nicotiana knightiana (assembly GCA_005239525.1). Lineage (NCBI taxonomy): Eukaryota > Viridiplantae > Streptophyta > Magnoliopsida > Solanales > Solanaceae > Nicotiana > Nicotiana knightiana. The sequence continues at coordinate 729 of ML371183.1, read as the reverse complement.
TCACTCAACCTTTGTCTGTTCCATTTATCCTGTCTTGTGTTTCTGATTCCTGTGTTCTCAACCCCTGATCCCTATTGTACAATTGCTTGTCCTCACCTAGAATTGATTAATAAACCAAGTTGAATCTGGGCAATACCAAACTTTGCGATTGTGCTGTTATTTACTGAACCTCCTTTTTTTCTCAGAGGGTTTTCAAAAGGTTTTCACTCTTAATATGTTCTTTTTCCAAAACTATGTCCACTCATGAGATGCTTTTTCACTCCTATATGTTTTACTCCCAAACTATTTTTTTCCCAAAAGTTATCCCAATTGTGTCAAGAACTCTCACTCCTACTCTTATATTACTTAAGATTTTGCCCCTCCAGTGTGTGTACTGCCTAGGAATCCATGAGACTCTTCCAAACTCTGGCACACTTGGGCTGGCTCCTCCACACTGCACAAAAACTGTTTTCTTTAAAGGATCCTTGGTGTGCGCATTGCCTGGGGTCTTTGAGGCCCTTGGGAACTTTGACGCACCAGGATACCCTATTGGGAACTATGAGATATGGTACTTTGGATTTGGTTGAAGGTCTGGTCCTCCAAGTTTATTTTGGCCCTATCCAGGCTCCCTATAGTATAGTATTATTTATTCTGTAATTCATTCATTCTAGGCATGTAATAATAATCCTTGTAAACAAATATTGAGGATATTAGTAAAATGGTAGGGACTTATATATATATATATATATA
>ML371181.1:909-24106 GCA_005239525.1 Nicotiana knightiana | reverse complement strand
TTAAAGCACATAAAATGCAAGGTGTATAATGCTTAAAATCATGAATTCTAGCCACGCATCAGCAAGCTCACTGGTACCACCACAACACGATGCTAAGAACACATAACATACCGTAAAACCAGAACACACGAATCTAACCCGAAGGATCATACATCCACATAACTTCGCTGCAATGCGTGACCCTATCCAAATACTGGTCCGCATGAAACATCCCAAGTAACCATGCTCAAAGTCAACTACCACGCGCAATTTGATGCCTAGTACCAAAAGAGAATCATCATAGCGACGGAGAAGCAAATGACGCAAGGCCATACTAGCCCGAAAGAACATATCCAATGCGCAATCAATCATACAACACCCTAATGCCCGTTTCACTCAGGTCCCGCTATAAAGCTCAAATATAACCATATCATTTGTGCATAAAATCAACGAATCACAATCCCACGTAGCATACAAGAGTAACTCACAAACAAATCTCGGGACAGAATAAACTTATTAACAACCAAATGACACCTTTCTCAACAATAGCAGTCCGGAGTCATTATATACGACTCGATACAGAACACCTCCATATTGGCCTACCAATGAACCCCAAATCAACTCTGGTCACCCGCAATAGATAAATAACTCTCCGAAAGTTCACAATGACTGAATCATGGCACATACTATCATCTGACTAGCTTTCCCTACATCTTCACAGTCCACCACCACAAAATAACATGTTTATGAGAATTCCCAGTCTCCAAATCCATGAAGCACACGAATCACCCAATCCCATCTCAACTTTACCGCCTGGATATCTAATATACCTCTAAAACTCGATCATTCCACGAGGGATACTCCTAAAATTCTTCTATTCCACCAAGAAAACTTCAATATTAGCAGTCGATCCAACAAGAGAGTGCTGCAATACCAAGGAAGTATCCTTAACTCAAACACATTGCCCTTTCTGAAATGTTTACCCTCATCAAGCCGCACTAATTCGTAATATCATTTACCTAGTCATCTAAAACTGCCCGTGCTGCCTAAGAATTTATGACCTTCCTTTTAGAACTGAACTGTGACCTTACACATGCAAATCTCAACCCTACACAACATACCGCATAAACCATGCCATCTTATGACAAATATTAGAAATTCATAATCCATTCCGAGCCACAAGAAACTACGTACTCCACTAGCCAAGAACTTTCCATTTGATCCAATCTAGAAGAAAATTGCTATACATCACATGATCCTCACGCCAATAGAAAATATACATCTCTAAACGTGGTAGAAATCATCAAGAATTCTCCTAATCCCCTTCTTGCACAAAACCAAACCGTCAGGACTGACTCCTTCTAATTCAACCAAGCTACACACGCCATCAAAACCTAAGAGCATTGCCATGAAACACTTGTGGAAACCCACCGTATAATAAGCACCCAAAGAACCGATCATATCCATTACCATGCCGATCCATGCTACTACCAAATTGTCCTAATTCTCTGAGTTCCTTCCGAATTACCTAAATTGATACGTCTCCTTGCTGGTACACCAATATCCTTAACTAAAACTTGCCTCACAAACTTTAGCATAAAACCACACCGCACTAAGGCTCATAAACCGTCTTATTCTTCTGAAGCACCCCCAAAAGTACCACATCCGAGATACCCGCTTTGAAGAAACCTTCTGCGAATCTAAAGCTATTACTTTCACCTTCTTGATACTGATGTGTAGAATCCATAATGATATAGAAATGCCACAAGTCTTGACACCCTCCAATGTAAACCTCGGTTTCTAGCCAAATACACATCCTGAAGATCTCCAATTATTACATATAAGTCTTGAATCAATTAAAACCATTCTCGGGAGTCATCCACTCTACTCAGGTTTCAATTAAACTGATCAAACAAATCGAACGACCTGTGCCCCATTAGTATGGCAACACATAAGGAAGTAACCCATCCTTCTAAGCAGTTGAATGATATCCTACTCCATACCCGTTACATCCCTTACAACAAAAACTAATTCATCCAACGTTTCTCATATACCTATAAAGCATAACACAACCCTTATCCGAAATTTCCTTTACTCGAGTCATCCTCGATCTCAACCCCTGTAAGCCACAACTGATTCGCCAGTATACTTCAAACTGAAACTGATACGACACTTAGCCGCACAATCAACCTATCAATAGAAGACTCCCCCACTTAGCTCAAAGTCATAGGACAAAACATATAAAAACTCACAGTGCCCATACTTTATTACTGCCATAATACCATAGTGAGATTTAACTAAATCCTTCATAAGCTCGTGCAACACAAAACATCTAGTACTTCAAATCATCTGCAAATCTCGCATTCACCCTCGTAACAGTCAAGACAACCCTCATACGCGATCTAAAATCAAACTGCAACACATATAATTCACTGGTAAAAGAGAACTTCCATCAAACAACACAGGGATCACACGCACTTCAAAACACTCCGCATGAGATAACCCACCTGGTCTGCCTCAAACTAACTTCTCTTATACCCTTCCACCATCATAAACATCACGCAATCACTTAATCTTCCTGCGTCTGGACTCATATCACGACGTAAAATCTACCTCACTCCCCAACTAACAACATGAAAAGATCCTTCAACACACCCCTAACTCGGGGCTATACACCAAATCAATATGGAAATCAAGCACCAAATAGTTCTTTCTACCATCAAGCAGACCCTTCTCATTACATTCAAATCGTATGAACAAATCTCGCAGTCACATCATACTCATCAAGCCATCTAGCCATCACTTCCACTAATAGGGACACTACCGAACATATAAATCCAAAAGCACGTGCTCACACAATCAACACCTCAGTGCTCAAGCTACATGCAAAGCCCGGCCTCAAGTCCTCCAAACTGGCCCAACATCAACACACGAAAATCACATCTCGCCCCTCGCTCGGGGAATTACAAGCCGTCGATGCACAGCTGACCGAGCGCTCATATGTGCACACGAATGTGTGGAAGGAATTCAAAGAGTTACATTTCAAATTGAATCAATGTTGCATGATAAAAATTCAAGAATGTGGGATTTCCTAAAGGTTCTGCAGCCTCTCGAAAATAAGTACAGATGTCTCCATACAGATATGCGAGACTCTTCTAAACTTGCTTATGACTCGTGAGACCTATGTAACCTAAGCTCTGATACCAATTTGTCACGACCCCTAAACCAACCCGGTCTTGATGGCGCCTATCATGGAACTAGTCCAACCGACACATTCCAAAAATAGTTCAACATTTCATTAAAACTTAAATAACAACCCTTTTCAACTGAAATTTCCATACAAGATATAAAGTCAAAAACCAAAATGCAGATATATAAACCCGACCTCGGGTGTCACTAAGTCATGAGCAATACTAAAATTGTTCTGAAACATAACAAGACCAAAATAGTCTGAAAGTAGCCAAGTATACTAGAAAGAAGATACATGAGGAGAAAGGTGGAACTGCGATCGCCAGGCAGCTACCTTGCTATCTCCGATGATAATCCGCGACTGGAATAGTCAACAGCCACTATGAGACCTGAGATACTTGGATCTGCACACAAGGTGCAGGGGGTAACGTGAGTATACCAATTCAGTAAGTAACAAGTCCAAACTATGGACTGATAAGTAGTGACGAACTAAACCTCAGCAATTATAACATAATTAAACTGAACAGAAAATTAGGCATGCTGGCAATTCAATTATCCAACTCAACAGTAAAGTAAATACCAATCCAAATAATATGAAGTATAAAGCTCAGCAAAACTCTACATGTCAATGCCAAATATGCATGAAAATGCACCGTATGCTTCCATTCTCTAGTGCTCAACCATTCGGTACTGCATATGGCCTTCCGTCCCAGGGAAATCCATCCCGAAACATATACAACACTGATTGCAAGTCAACCAGTACCGAGGAAACAAGGATCGTCCAACTTGAGGAGAAATCCATCTCTAGGTACATATATGAACACACTCAACCACCCGGTACCGCATATGGCCATCCGGCCCAGGGAAATCCACCCTGGAACATACTCATCACTGACCATAAGTCACTCGGCACCGAGGTAAAGGGAATTCCGACCCTGGGGAGAAATTGATCTCCAGAGATCAATACTTCGGACAAATCCATGTCCAGGGAAATCCATCCCTCAAATATCATATGCGCTCATTGGTGGTGTGTAGACTCCGGAGGGGCTCCTTTTAGCCCAAGCGGTATAACAAGCCAACAAAGGCATAATCAATAATCTGCTGCGGCGTGCAGCCTGATTCCATAACTGTCACTCGTAATCAAGCTCTCGGTCTCACTCAGTCATCACTCTCCAGTATCACACACACGGGCTCACAATGCCATGAACTAGCCCAAAAAAATGACATGATGTGCCAAATAACAACAACCGAGACTGAGACATGATATGATATGCATAAAAAAGACCGGGTACAGAATATCAATGAAACTAATGAGATGACAGCAAGAAACGACCACTCGGGTCTCAACAGTATTGGCGTGAAGCCTTAACATGAGAATTAGCATGATTCACAGTTCATTTCCTTAATCATATAATCACAAAACAGATGTTAATAAGAAAGAATCACTAAGCGGTGCCATGGAATGAACCAGGACACAATTCTCACGGTGCACGCCCACACGCCCGTCACTTGGCATTTGCGTCAGCTTAATATTTAATCATATAACACATAGTTCAGGGTTTTGAACCCTCAGAACCAAGTTTGGAAGCGTTACTTACCTCAAACCAAGCCAAATCCTACTCCGCTACGCCTTTATCTCTGGAATCAGCCACCAAATGCCCCGGATCCATCCAAAATCAGAATCATATCATCAATACATGCTAAAGGAACAAAGCCCACGCGAAAATTATCAAATTAAATCAAAATTTTCGAAATTGTCCAAACCCGACCCTCGGGGCCCATGCCTCAAAATCCGATAAAAATCACAAAACTAGAATCCTTATCCTCTCACGACTCCATACATACAAAATTTACCAAAATCTAGCTTCGTTTGACCCCTCAATCACCAAATTTTAACTCTCAAGTTCCAAGTTTCAGCCTTAAATCCCAAAAATTCCATGCTTAATTACTTAAAATCACACGAGTTTTAGGTTAAAAAACATTACCTTAGTGTGATTCCCCTTGAATCCCTCTTTAAAATCCCTCAAAAGCTTTAATCCCGACTTTAAAAATGGTGGAAATGGGCAAAATTTTGCGAAGGGTACAATTTATACTTTCTGCCCTGCACTTCCACACCTGCGGTTACTTGGTCACATCTGCGACGCCACACCTGTGGGAATTTCCTCGCAAGTGCGTTTCTTATTAACTCTGCCAGAGTTCGCTTCTGCGGTCACAACATCGCACCTGCGGCTCCGCAGGTGCGCTGCTCCTCTCGCACCTGCGCTCCTAGTCCCAAAGCACCCTGCTCGCATTTGCAAGCCACCTCCGCACCTGTGATCTCCCTTCCGCAGGTGTGGAAAACCAGAACCAGCAGTACCACCTGCAATTTCTCAAGTTCAAACTTTTCGATGGCCATCCGAAATCATGCCGAGCCCTTCGGGGCCTTAACCAAAACTACCAAAATGACACATATCATCACATGAACTTAGTCAAAACTTCGGAACACTCAAAACAACATTAAAATACCAAATTACCCTCGGATTCAAGCCAAAGGATTTCTAAACTTCCGAAATTCGCCAACGTTGTCGAAATCAACCAAACCACGTTCGAATGACCTGAAATTTTGCACACATGTCACGAATGACACTACTGACCTACTCTAATTTCCAGAACTTCATTCTGACCCCGATCAAATTTCCACTGGCGATCGATAAACGCCAAGTTTCCAATTTCGCCAATTCAAGCCTAAATCTACCACGGACCTCCAAATCACATTTCGGACTAGCTCCCAAGTCCAAAATCACCTAACAGAGCTAACCGAATCATAAAAATCCAAATCCGAGATCGAATACTAAAAATTCAAAACTTGGTCAAACCTTTCAAATTTAAAGCTTCAAGTTGTGAATCACTCTTCCATATCTATTCCGATTAACCTGTAAACCAAAACCATCGATTTACATAAGTCATAATACATCATGCGGAGCTACTCATGCTCGAGAACTGACGAGCGAAGTGCAAATTCTCAAAACGACCAGTCGGGTCGTTACATCGAAACCTTAAGGGTTGCTAAAGTTACTGGTTTTTCTACAGGTCTGGTTTCCTTCTATGCGTTCGCGAAGGCTTTCCGGTGATCGCTTAGAGTGTTCAGGAGTTTCTGGAGATTTACCTTCACGTTCGCAAAGAAGGCCACGCGTTCACAAAGGGTCAGTAGGTTTTGTGCACTGCGATCACAGACAGGGAGTCGCGTTCGCGAAGTGGAAAGGCAGGCTGGGGGGACCTTACGCCTTTGGTCTACGCGTTCACAAGTGAGGCTTCGTGATCGTGAAGCTTGGGATATTTGGTCATCGCGTTCGTGGGTGGGTTTTCACATTTGCATAATAGGAATTTAGGCAACATCTTTTTTTTTGCGTCACGAACGCGAGGCATTTTTCACGTTCACGAAGAAAAAATCACTGAGCAACATAACTTAATTAGTTTCAAAAACGAGGGTTCATCTCATTTTTCATACTTTTGACCTAGAGAGCTTGGTGTAAGGCGATTTTTCGAGGGATTTTCAAGGATATTATTGGGGTAACTGAGTCTAACCCGGATTGGTCTATATTTCATGAATCTATTACTATTTTCATCATCTAATTAGGGATTTGAGTTGGAAATTTGGGGAAAAATGGTAAAACTTCCTAGACTAAAGTTTTGAGTTTTGAAAGGAGATTTGAGGTCGAATTTGAGGAATTCTTGTATGGTTGGACTCGTTATCGAATGGGTGTTCCAATTTTGTAATTTTTGTTGGGTTCCGAGGTGCGGGCCTGAGTTGACTTTTTGGGTTGACTTTTTATTTCTTTGCAAAGATCGTAATTTTATTATTCAAATTAGCTTCCTATAGTTTATATTTATGGTATGAAATTTTTTTGTTTAGATTCGAGTCGTTCGGAGTTGGATAACTGAGGGAAAGTCCTACTAGTGAATTGAGTTAGCGTGATTTGATCTAAGTGTCTTGGGTAACTTTGTGTGGGGGGAATTTCCCCTTATGAATGGTGTTGTTTGTGATAATTGTGATGTGTGGAAGCCGTGTACACAAGGTGACAAGTGTGTACACAGGCTAAATGTGAAAATTACCGATTATAGCTATGTAGATTCCCTTCATGCCTTAATTGAGTTACCTTAACATGTTATAGTCATTATTTCTAGTCTATTTTCACATGTCTACTTGTCTTATCCCTTATTTGCTAATTGCTCTACATGTTTAGTTGAAGTTCTTGTTTCCATTATTCAGTATTCATTATTTAACTGTTAAACTCTTTACTTGAAGTTTTTATTCTTGGAATATCTTGTTGTTGAAATTGGTATTGCTTTATAAAGGTCATGATTGCATTGAGGCAAAGTGTTAAGTTGTGAAATACTATTCTTGTTGAGTTACGCACTACTAGTTATTTTTGTTGAGGCTGTTGTATACTTTGTGGTTGAGTCATAGGCTTTTTAATGTGAAATTGTTACTGTTTGTTTCTGTGGCAAGTTGTGATATTAGGCACTTGAGGTGTGATTTGTGATGTATTGTGATATTGATACGCATACGGTGGTATAAGGCTTTGGGATTGAAATGCATGCGGTGAGATTCACGTGACTAGTAGGGGAACTACTAGAAGATATGCAGTGTGATAAGGTGGGCTAAAACGTAGGTTTCCAGTATGACCTTGACCTGACCTCGTCACTACTCTATCGAGGTTAGGCTTGGCACTTATTGGGTACCATTGTGGTAAACTCATGTTATACTTCTGCACATCTTTTTGTGCAGATCCAGGTACCACTTACCAGTCCAGACATTAGTGAGTTGAGTTCGTGCGTGGAGACTTCAAGGTACACATGTCAGCATTCGCAGGCCTCTAAGTCACCCTCCATCTACTTTTATATCTTCCTTCTTCTACTAGTTAAAATTGTATAGGGTTCCCTATGATACCATTGTAGAGCTTGTGATTCAATATCACCAGGTTTTGGGGAAACTGTATATGTTGAGCAGCGAAGTTCATTCTATATATATGTCGAGCAATTGAGAGTCTATTTTCTATTTCAGTTATTTCCGCATGTTTATTAGTCTTACATAGTCTTAGAGACTAGGTGCCATCACGACATCCTACGGAGGGGAACTGGGGTCGTGACAAATTGGTATCAGAGCTGTAGGTTCATAGGTGTTATAAGTCACAAGCAAGTTTAGTAGAGTCTCACGGATCGGTACTGAGATGTCTGTACTTATCTTCGGGAGGCTATGGAACTGTTAGAAAAAGTATCACTTCTTTGATTCCTTATTGTGCGAATTTGTTGACTTCGAAATTCTACATTTCTGTATTTTTATTCTCTCACAGATGGTGAGGACACGCACAGCTGGATCTGATGATTAGACACCTGCACCTTCTGCTAGAGCTGTGAGAGGCTGGGGCTAGGGCAGAGGTCAAGGACGGACATGTGGTGCAGCTAGAGCATAGGCCCAAGCTGCTACAGAGGATCCACCAGTAGCTCCAGTTGGAGAGAAGGCACCTGAGACACCTGTTACTACCCCTGCGTTTCAGGAGACTCTCGCCCAGTTTCTGAGCATGTTTTGCACTTTGGCTCAGGCGGGGTTGATTCTACTTGCTCGTACCACATTTCAGGAAAGGGGAGGAGCACAACCTCCCATCGCTCGTACCTCAAAGCAGCGGGTCCAGGTTGACCAGGTCCTAGAGGTCATACTAGTGCAGTCGGTTGTCCCAGTTCAGCCCGATGTTAGGGTAGTAGCTTCTGAGTGGGAGCAACTCAGGCTCGAGAGGTACAAGAAGTACCACACTCCTACTTTGAGCGGGTTGGCTTTAGAGGATGCCTGGGGTTTTCTTGAGGATTTCCACCGTATCCTTCGTACTATGGGTATTGTGGAGTCAAGTAGGGTTGTTTTCACTAACTTCCAGCTTAAGGGAGCGACTTATCAGTGATGGCGAGCGTATGAGTTGGGTAGCCTAGCCGAGGCAGTTTCACTCACTCGGGCTCAGTTCTCATATATGTTCATGAGGGAGTTTTCTCCCTAGAGTCTTAGGGATGCATGGCGTGCAGAGTTGGAGCAATTGCGCCAAGGTGTTATGACTGTATCAGAGTATGTAGTCTGGTTCAGTGATGTCACGCCCCAAACCGATGGGCCGCAACGGGCACCCGATACCTTACTCAAGAGTACCAACATAAAGTATCATACTATCATAAATAACTGATCTAGAGAAGCTGCCGTGAAATAGGTAGAATACAACATGTAATACCAACTTATACATAAGACATATGGGCCTCTAAGACCAAAATAAACACTTGTATACTGAACATAGGCCGACAAGGCCACATAATATTTTACGTACATAACATCTGTCCACAAGCCTCTAAGAGTACACACTTAACATAAAGGTCGGGACAGGGCCCCGCCATACCAAACAATATGCGTCTAAGTCATACTGACTAAACAAGCAACTCCGGAGCAGATGGAGCACACCAACATCTTCCGCTGAGCTGATAGCCTGCCTGGAGGACTCTCGACCTGTCTATCGGGACCTGCAGGCATGACATGCAGTTTCCCCAAGCAAAAGGGACATCAGTACAATTAATGTACCGAGTATGTAAGAAAAGAAAATCAGTAAACAATAGACGTGAGAGAAACATGGAGTAAAAGACTCGACATGTAAGTCTGAATAACTCTATAAATCATGAAATACTCATAGTGTCATGCATATGCGTATGAATATCATGTCGTGCATAGGTACATGTGTTCATAACATCATCAAGCCTCTGAGGGAATCCCATCATATCATCTCGGTCACTGTGGGCAAAATCATCAACGTATACCAGCTGATCAGGTGGTGGTGCGTGTATAATGCCATAACCTTTCCCATATATATATATATATATATATAACGCCATCTGTTCATGGGTCCCGTTCCCAATCCATGACCAATATGAGCTCGAAGCTTCCTTCGTAACTCCCGAAACTTCTTGTATAAATGCATGAAATGCATATGAAATACATTATCCTAATCTTGATGGAGGAACTACGCATGCTAGTTGTGACGATTTACTTGAGGAACCAAATGTTGAAGCTAAAAACTTTTACAGGCTATTGAAGGATTTTGAGCAGCCACTATACCAAAATTCTAAAGCTTCAAAGCTTTCCTCTTTGATTAAATTGCTTCACATCAAAAGTATGGGTCGTTGGAGTAATGAATCATTTACAATGTTATTGAAAATGTTAAAAGAGGAGTTGTTGCCTGATGGCTCCAATTTGCCAAAATCATATTATGAGGCAAAAAAGATAATTAAAGACCTTAGACTTTTTTATAACAAGATTGATGCTTGTACTAAAGATTGCATGTTATACTGGAAGGAAGATAGTTTACTTGATTTTTGCAAAGTTTGTGGTGCGTCCAGATGGAAGATAGATAGACATAGCAGGGAAATTCGGAATAAAAAAGGTAAGAAGATAGCATCAAAAATTTTACACTATTTTCCATTAAAGCCCAGGCTTCAGAGGTTGTTTATGTCTACGAAGACATCTACTCTAATGACATGACATAGGTATGTTAAGGCTATCCTTCTTTCTTTTTTATCATGATCCGTATGATACAAACAAAACGAGAAAATGCACAACTTCCATAAATGACTCTATTCATAGAAGTATTAGAGGTGTCTATATTCTTGAATTCCCATGTGTTCTATTATTTTATCATCTTCTCATGGGTCTTAAAAAATTTGATGTGAGCTCAAGGTATTGTGACTCTTGAGTCCGAGTCGAGTGAGAGCGGAGTCTCGAACTATATGTTTTTGGCTCTTAAGCCTTTCGAAGTTGGCCCTAAGGATCTTATATATCAGCCCTTAGGCTCTTTAAGTTGGGCCATTTCGGCCTCTAAAATGGTATAATTTTTCCCTCTTTTCGGCTAAAAGTCTTAGTAAATTTTTTTTTGTATGCCTCACCAAGTGCTTTTTGTACCCGTTTGGGCTTTTCGAAGGTTCGACGTATCAGAACCTTGTTAGTAATTAGTTTATGTAAACTTAATCGAATACCTCTTGAGGGTTTTTTGAAGGCTGATGTATATTGAAGCCTTTAGATTATTCGAGGGCAGATTTTATCGAAGCCCTTTAAATTTTGCTTTTGCCGAGGGTATCCTGATTTAACCTATTTTTACAAAGTGTTTGAAGGCCTTTGATTTATAGCGGAAGTCGGACGTCTCCGAGCCGCATTATTTAGGTTGTAGCCTTTTTACATGACTGTAGTCTTTTAAAATGGTCGTAGCCTTCATGTCTGTCACTTGGACTTGATTTCCGATAACTTTTCGAGCTTGTTTGAAAAGTTAGTCCCCGAGTATATTGGCCTTGGCCTTTGTTTCAAGGGGATGCCTCTTTAAGGTCTTATGAATCCGTGTTTTGGTGACTCAGATGTATTGACTGTCGATGACAGTCCCCGAGTTCGGTGGTGCTTTTATGATTTGGCTCTTGAGCCATTTCCCGTAGGATTATAAGTGTAGAGTTCGTATAATAGTAGACTTTTTTGAGACAAAAAGAGTTTTTTGATATAAATAGAATGCTTCTTCAAGTAATGCGTACATGTTTTGTTGTTGGGGCTCGACTATTTTATATGGACATAGTTCATCTGACCGTTTGGCCCATTACAAAGTTTTCCTATCGAGGCCCTCTTAGGCGTGAAGTATTTTCCTTGAAAATATAACCTCCGAGGGTAATGCCCCCAAGTATTTGAGGTTAATTGAAAAGAAGCCTTGGATACTATTGAGTTCTCCTTAGGTAGCACATAATTGTTGCCTCATTAAAAACCTTGCCGGTATAACCCATTTGGGACAAAATCCGATCTAAGGAAAAAAGAGTGTAACGCATGCTTTAAAAACCTATGGCCTTCGTGTAAAAAGGGGCTTCTCCGAGATCTCGTACCTTTGATAGCTTTGATCGAATATCTGTAATAAGTTAGTTTTAAACTCAAATAGACAAAGGATAAGGTCAAACCTTAGCAGTAGTATCGTGTGATTAATGATATGTTCCAATCAATTGTTCACCTAAGTTTGTAAGATCCTTTACCGACAATTTTGAGGACTCGGTAAGGTCCTTCCAAATTCAGGCCTAGTTACTCTTGATTAGGGTCTCGAGTATTTGGGGCGACCATTCGTAGAACTAAGTCCCAATTCCAAAGAAGTCCTAATTCCAAAGTGTCGAAGGTCGGTCCTTTTCTTCTGTGCAGCCATCCGAACAAGCGATGCCTCTCGCTTTTCATCTAATACCTCAAATCTAGCATTCATGGCCTCATGATTTGATTCCTCCGACGCATGTCAAAACATGGTGCTGGGTTCTCCGACCTCGATGGGGATGAGGGCCTCGGAGCCATATACTAGAGAACATGGGGTGGCCTTCATGCCTAACTCCGAAGGCACATTTCTCTGGGTTAAGTTTCATGTAGTATTTCCTCAAAATTTCGAATGTTTCCTACAAGTGAACTAAGTGGTCCTGTGCGTGTAGGGACTTAATCAACATATCATCAATATAGACTTTCATTGTTTTTCCTATTTGTTCTTTGAATGTTTTGTTAATTAGGCATTAGTATGTAGCTCATGCATTCTTTAGCCTGAAGGGCACTACATTGTAAGAATGGAGTCGTGGCCAGTTGTGGCATCGATCATACGACTGATGTTTGGCAAGGGGAAAAGATCTTTTGGACATGCTTTTTTTTAGGAACTACAACTACGTTGATTAACCTCTCAGGGTAATTTACCTCCCGAGTAGATCCTATTTTAAGAAGTTTTGTTACCTCGTCTTTTACAAATGCATGCTTTACCTCGGATTGAGGCCTCCTTTTTTGCTCCACCGTTTTGAACCTAGGATGCTTAACCGATGCGTGGTGATTTCTGGTGGAATACCTGTCATATCTATTGCTCCAACTCCATCAAGGCTAGAGGCGGTGATTGCTTACTTGGTCGCCTACTTATCTTTGGTGCTCGATTTCTCTGAGGTTAAAGGTTCTGGTATCGGCGCCACTTCCTTAATTGCAAACATCTCGTTTGTATCATGTTGCTCTCCGTTGACTGTTTTCACTCCTTCCTCTGTCGGGAACTTCATCATCTGGTGAAGAGTTGAAGGCACTGCCCTCATGTTGTGTATCCATGGTCTCCCGAGGAGTGTGTTGTACCTCATGTCACCTTCGATGACATGGAATTTGGTGTCTTGTATGATCCCGTCAACGTTTACTGTCAAGATAATCTCTCATTTTGTCGTTTCGCTCGCCATGTTGAAGCCATTGAGGACCCTGGATGCAGGTACAATCTGATTGTGTAGGCCGAGTTGCTCCACGACCCTCGATCTGACTATATTCGCTGAGCTACCAGAGCATCATTGTGGGGCTGAGATACGCCTTCTGCTTCTTCATCGCAGAATGATAGGATGTCCTCGGGCACATAGCTCCGAGTTTGTTTTTCTCTCGTGATCGACACCTTGATGCGTTTGAACACAGGTCGTTGAGGGACATCGACTCCTTCAATGATCATGTGGATTACATATTGTGGTTCTTCTTGCTCATTTCTCCTTGCATCTCTCTCCTTGAAGTGATACTTAGCCCGATCACTTAGGTATTCTCGAAGATGGCCCTCGTTGAACAACCGAGCCACTTCTTCCCTTAGTTGCCTGCAATCTTCTGTTCTATGACCATGTGTGCCATGATACTTGCACATCAAGTTTGGGTTCCTTTGAGAAGGATTGGTCTGTATAGGTTTGGGCCACTTGGTGTCTTTGATTCTTCCAATAACTGAGATATTCCTCGGGCCATCTACGCTGAAGTTGTATTCCGATAATCGAGGAGCCTCGGCGGGGTCTGTATACTTATCGAACCCGCTCTTACTCGTGAGTCCCCGAGAACTTTGGCCTCGATCTTTTCTTTGATCGTTCCGAGGAGCGTTCCGACCCAAGCCATTGTTCCTTCGATCGACATACGGATGATACCGCTCTTTGTTGTATCTTGATTCCCAATCTGTGTCGCTCGGTGGCTTGGCTGCGAATCTGTTAGGATGAACTAAACCCGAGGGGGCTCCCAACTGGTCATCATTGACCTTGATTTTTGATGGTAGCGATTGTGCACATCTGACCATGTCACAATTGGGTATTCGATCAAATTCTGTGTTAATTGTTGAGACACGATCGAGCTTCTTTCATTCAAACCCTGCATGAAAGATTGTACCACCCAGTCATCAAAGACTGGTGGTAATTCCATTATTTCCATCTGAAACCTTGACACGAAATCCCTTAACATCTCATCGTTCCTTTGTTTTATTTTGAAGACATCCAATTTTCTCGTGGCCACCTTTATGGCCCCGGCGTGTGCTTTCACAAAGGCATCTGCTAACATAGCAAACGAGTCAATAGAATTAGGAGGTAAGTTGTGATACCAAATCATATCTCCTTTTGACAGCATTTCTCCAAACTTTTTTAACAAGATTGATTCGATCTCATCGTCCTTTAAATCATTTCCTTTGATTTCGTGGGTGTATGAAGTAATATGCTCATTGGTGTCGATTTTTCCACTTTATTTGGGTATATCGGGCATGCGAAATGTTTTTGGAATGGGAATCAGAGCTGCACTCTGAGAGAATGGTTTTTGTATGAATTTTTTAGCATATAAACCTTTCAAAACTGGAGGTTCCCCCGGTATCTGGTCTACACGGGAGTTGTAGGTCTCCACCTATTATTATTGTCTTCAAATTTCTTTTCCCCGGACTCAATCCTCTTGGTTAGATCTTCGAGCATCCTCAAAATCGTAGGGTCAGTCCCCGAGCCACTTTCATCGGGCCTTTTTGGTGCTGGTTTAGTACGCCGAGTGTTTACTGGTTCGGCTGTATTTGGAGTTTTATTCTGACTCCGAAGTTAAGCGATGGTGATTTGCTGAGCTTGCAGCATCTCTAATATCACTTGGAGGCTGACTCCCCCATTTCACATTCCTTGTGTTATTTGGCCATCGGATCGGTCTTCCCTGTGTACATTTCCTTTGGGGTCCGTGCCTAGATTTGCATTCAAAGTGATGTGCGAACTAATATCAACCGGTTCCACATTTGTCACTTCCCCTGGGTTTACCGGTGGTACACCGACCCTTGCGTTGTTGTTTTCTCCAAGACCTTTGTTGTCATGGATGGGTGTGTTTTGTGAGCTAGACATGTTTCAACCTGAGAATCAAAAAATCTTGGCAAGAAAAAGTGTAAAAATATGTGTAACGAGAATCAATAAAGAAATAATCACTATTATTTTTATCCCCACAGTGGGCGCCAAACTGTTTACTTCAAAAATACGAGTAACAATTAGATTTGATTTGTGATTTTAATGATATGTGATTTAGTTCAATACCAATTAATAATCAAGAAATAAGAAGTAAAGATGAAAGAGATTACTGAATCAAACCAACATAACCCAACGGTAGCGAGTTCGAGACGGTGACCTCGAGACAGACTAATAGCAATAAAATAAGGTAAGTAAAGCAAGAACAGTAGAGTAAAAGGACAATGCAGACGAACAATAGGCAAAAAGTAGAGAGTATATTCTTTTCTTAGTGATCAGATCATGTTACAAATGATTGGGTCCCCTTTATATAATAGGGCAACGCTGAATAAGGAATATTTCTATTTACAATGAGGAATATTCTTGATACAACTATCTAATCGCGTAGTATGGAATCGTACAATCTTATTGTGTGATTCACCGCCATGATCTTGGGGACGTGGCAGGAATCTAGCTCATTCTGTTACAAACCCATAAAGGTACTATTTAGGGGTCGAGCACTCTTGGTCTCGGTATTCCTCGAACTCCTATCTCTGGGCATCACACTCTATCTTCAAGCTCGATTCTGGTCTACCGGTTTTGAACTTCGACCTCGCCCAGACCCGGGCCTAGGACAGAACCTTGAGCCTATAAATTGGTGGCATATAATTTTGACCGTATGCAATGTCATATACTAATATTTTGAATACATTACTGACAATTGTTATTTTGTTCATAAATGACAGTTATTTTCTTTGTTATCTAATTAAATTTATGAGACTTTTCACGTCATTTGATTCAAATTAATATTGTTCTTGTTTGTAAGATTTATTAAAAATATATGTCATTAATAATCTGGTTATATCAATGTATATGTAATGTTCTTATTAGATAGAAATTAGTAGATCATTCAAATTACATAGCTCTCTAGAGGAATGGGATGGGTGTATGAAGTGAGAATCATTAAGGCTTTGCTCAAAAGAAGGACAGTCCGGTGAATAAAGCATTTTGCGTTCGCGTATGATCTAGAAAATGGCTGCACCCTGTTACAAGTTGGAATCGACATGGATTTTGAGGAAAAATACTAACAAGGGCTTGAAGTTTCATAGAGAAAGATAGAGATTGAGTAGAGCTTTATTTCTCATCTTTTTTTGTAAAGTAAAATGTTTCTTCTGTACAAAATAGAATGTGGCCCACCATATTTATATGATCCGGTTTAGTCCACTAAAGCTAAAAATAAAAATGTGGGCCAATCCCAAATACACTAACTACACTAACTAGCCCACATCAGTACAAATATTAAACTCAACACCCCTTCAAGTTGGAGGGTGGTAACATACCCAACTTGCTTATATGGAGATGATGGACTGCCCCAAGTAGAGGTTTGGTGAGAATGTCAGCCATTTTGGTAGAGCTGGAAGCGTGCGGTAGAGAAATCAAGCCATCAGCCAGCTTGATGCGCACAAAGTAACAATCCAACTCTATATGCTTGGTCCGCTTATGGAAAACAGGATTCTTTGCAATGTATATGGTAGCCTGGTTATCACAGTAGATATGAATAGAAGAAAGATTAGTAAACCAAAAATCAGATAAAAGTCTAGAGAGTCGGGTAACCTCAGCCACAGCTTTGCTCAAGAGCCTATACTCAGCCTCAGCGGAGGATAGAGAGACAACAGGTTGTTTCTTGAATTTCCAGCTGACCAAACTGCCACCCAGCCTAATGCAAAAACTAGTCACGAACCGTCTACTATCAGAACAAAAACCCCAATCACTGTCACAATAAACTTGAAGAGAAAAATCAGAGGAGTTGTTGAAGAACAACCCAAAATCAGAAGTCCCTTTCAAGTACCTCAAGAGGTGCAAGGCAACTTTCATTTGAGGAACACAAGGATGTTGATGAATTGACTCAGATGCTGCAGAGAAAATGACAAATCTGGCCTAGCCTGTGTTAAGAAATTTAACTTGCCAATCAAACACCAATACAACTCAGGACTGGGTAAAGGATCACCCATATTGGCCTTCAATTTTTCATGTAACTCAAGAGGGCAGACCACAAGAGAAGACACATTAGAACAAAATTCTTTCAGGAGATCATGAATGAACTTGTGTTGATGGAGTAAAACACCAGAAGAAGTGTACAAAACCTCAATACCAAGAAAATAATTCAACAAGCCTAAGTCTTTGATTTTGAATTGAGCATGCAAGAAGGCTTTCAAGGCAGAAATTTCATCTAAATCAGTTCCAGTAAGAATTATGTCATCCACATAAACAACCAAGATAACAAGAGAATCCCCAGGCCCTTTAGTAAACAAAGAATAATCATTTAAGGAGTGAACATAGCCCCTAGACTGTAAGGCGTGGGAAAGTTTGGCATACCACTACCTGGAAGCTTTCCTTAGCCCATAGAGAGATTTTTGCAACTTGCACACGAGGGTACCACATGAGGAAGTGGAGGGAACAGACAATCCAGGAGGAAGTTTCATATACACTTCCTCATCAAAATAACCATGCAGGAATGCATTATTTACATCTAATTGAAAAAGAGGCCATTTCCTTTTTACTGCTACAACAATAAGAGTCTTTACAGTAGACATTTTCACAACAGGAGAGAAAGTTTCATGAAAATCAACCCCCTCAACCTGAGTATCACCCCCAACGACCAACCTAGCTTTGTACCTCTCAATGGTTCCATTAGCTTTATATTTAACCTTGTACACCCATTTGCAGCCTATGGGTTTCTTACCATGGGGCAATTCAATAATTTCCCAAGTTTGATTTACTTCCAAAGACTCAAACTCTTTTCTCATGGCATCCTGCCACTCAGGGACAAGAGCTGCCTGAGAGTAAGTGAAAGGCTCATGAACATGCTGCTGACTAAAAGGAGAATTAGAGGAAACAAAACTAGAGTCTAAGAATGAAGAGTGGCATACATAGCTTTGAAGGTAAGAAGGCTACTTATGCACCCTAGTAGATCTTCTGAGTGTAGGAGGAGAAGGGAAAGAGGGAGGTAGAGGAGGAGAAAAGGAAGGAGCAGAAGAAGATGGAGGAGGAGAAGCTGAAAAGCTAGAAGAGGATGAAGAGGGAGATATAGGAGCAGAAGAAGTAGAAACAGGAGTAAGCAGGGGAGAACCATTACAAATGGGAGATGAGGTAGGATATGAAGAAGGAACATAGGATGAGATAAGGGGAAAGTCATCAGAATAGTCAGAAAAAGGAAAAGGGCAAATGCTAGGAGCACCAGAAGAGGATTGAAGAAGTGGGAAAATATGCTCATGAAAAACAACATATCTAGATGCAAGGCAAGATTTAGTTTCCAAGTTATACAGTTTATAGCCTTTCTTAGCAAAAGGGTACCCCAAGAATACACAAGACAAAGCTCTAGGCTGAAACTTGTCCTTATGTGTTTTAGGGACAGTAGAGAAGCAAAGACAACCAAATGCCCTAAGGTTAGAATAGCTGGGAGGTTTAGCATATAAAAGGTCATAGGGCTTTTGTGATTTAGTAAGGGAGAAGGGAACGTGTTGATCAAAAAAGTGGCAGTCAAGACACAGTCTCCCCAAAATTTAATAGGTAGGTGGGATTGAAAAAATAGGGCCCTGGCAGTTTCAAGCAAATGCCTATGTTTTCTTTCCACCACTCCATTTTGTTGTGGAGTGTGTGGACAAGATGTTTGATGCATAATGACTTTATCAGAGAAAAATTGAGATCCAGATAAACTAGTTCCAGTGCATTATCACTCCTGACAGTTTGCACCTTAGAATGAAAATGGGTTTCTACTATGGCAATAAAAGCCTTTAAAAGTTCAAAAGCATTGCTCTTGACACTCAGTAACTGAGTCCAAGTAGATCTAGTATAGTCATCAACAATGGTCAAGAAATATTTTGATCCATCATAAGTTGAGGCATGGTAAGAGCCCCAGGTATCAATGTGTATTAATTGAAATTGTGCAACAGTTTGTATTGAACTATCAGGGAATGGTAATCTGGTTTGTTAATTCAGTGGACAAACAGGGCAAGTAAAAGATTGTTTGGAAGACAATTTGGCATTACAATCAGAAATACATTTCATCTTAGAAAGAGGCAAGTGACCAAGTCTATAATGCCAAACAACGTCCTTTTTATTGACTTTATTCAGTAGTGCATGATCAGTATGTACATGTGCATCAGAAAACATATTTGCATCAATACTAGAAACATTGGAACACTCAATAGGAGAAACATTACAAGGGATGGAACAAGGTATGATACTGGAAGTGGAACAATTACAAGAGAAGGATGTTGCAGGAACCTTAAAGAGCTTGTAAAGTCCATTTTCTAGTCTACCAAGTAACACTGGCTTCTTCACTGAAGGGCCCTGAAAAGTGAAGCTAGCATGGGTAAACTGAACATGATGACCAGGTCTAGCAACTAATTTGTAAGCAGAAATTAGATTATAACGAAATGAAGGAACATATAGGACATTGTGGAGTATTAAATCAGGCGACAAGGTCAAAGAACTAATATTAGTGACCTTAATTTTATATCCATTGGGAAGTGAGATAAGATAAGGAATAGGAAAAGTATGAATATTGAAAAGAAGAGATTTTTCAGAAGTCATATGATCAGAAGTTCCAGAGTCTATAATCCATACTTTGTTCTCTATTTTAGTAAGCAAACAAGTTCTGAACAGGCCACTTTCAGGCAGTAACTCACAAACAAAGTTGGCTAAAGCCAAGAGATTTGGAGTGGAGCTTGAACTAGACAGATGTGACTGTTGCAGCAGAATCATTAACTGGGAATAGTGCAGTCACACCTCCTTTTTCCCGAGGGGGATAGGGAGTTTTTCAAATTTAAAGTGAAATAATCGAAATGGAATTATTTATTTATTCAGAGTCATCACTTGGAATAATTATGGTGTCCCAAGTCGCCGGTTTATTTTAAATCCCATATCGAGGAAATTTGACTCTGTTTTATAGTCCGCAAACAAAGAAATCCGGGTAAGGAATTCTGTTAACCCGAGAGAAGGTGCGAGGCACTCCCGGGTTCTGTGGTTTTAGCACGATCACGTAATTATTGATAATTGGCCTAATTATCTGATTTATTACATGTTTTAAACCTATTGTATAATTTTTAATTTTATATCCGCTTTTATTTATTTACGGAATTATTTCTAGAACAAGTCACGTTTGTCGTGCACTTGTCATTTTTGTACACATTACGAATCGCATCACGGGAACCTTACCCACGATCTATAATATGTTTATTTTATTATTATTCGAAATTATGGCCAGGTCACATGAAATACACACCTGAATTGAGATTTACATATCGTGACCATGCCACGGGAACCGTACCCATGGCCACGATGATTTATTTAATCGCGCCTAAAGCAAGCTACGAATGTTCATAATTATTTTCTTAAGTTTCGGATTATTATGAGGCTTAAGAGTTATGCATTCTTCTGACTTAGCACCACTCATGACCTATTCTTATTCCTTGCCAAGAAAGAAATAACTCTAATTTTTGATCTACCCAATTAAAAGCATTTATTCAAGAACCAAGACTAAATACATTACAATCGAAATAAAAACTAATTAAAATAATTTAAATAAAAACTAAGACATGCTACTCAAACAACGTAGAATCAAAAATCAACCAACACGCGCACCAAGCTATCATAACAAAATCAAATGAGAATGAAAATTGAGAAATGGATCTTTTATTGATTAACAAAACTGAAAATTGCAGATCAATCGGGCTAAACAAAGCAACAATCCTTAGAGTGAAAAAATTGCAAAACGGAACCTCGGCAAAAAAAAAAATATTGCTACAAACATTTGGAAGCCACGAAGATAGTGTTAAAGATCCTCTTTGGTCTGAGAAGCAACAAGCGTGAATAGAGACAATCCACAACTTCAAGAACCACCTATTTTAGTTTTAGCATCAGGGGTAGCATTGGAATTCTGATCAGAGGTTAAGAAGGACATAGGAGATGAGAAATGAGGTGAACGAAATCTGTGCAGAAGAGAAAGAGAAGTACAAGGAACAAGTAAAGGAGAGATAAACACAAGAAAAGAAAAACGAGAACTGAGACAACGATGTAATGACCGAGGAAGCTGAAAGGAGACTCGCAATTCTCTATGTATACTAGTAATATTTTGAGTAGGAATAAATAAGCTTCTTTTGAGACATTGCCATGGCGGCTCAAATTTTTCTATGGGACTTGCTACTGGGTTCTTCAGATTAGGGGGTGGTGTTAGCTCCCTTTTTTTTGGGCAGCTGCTCCATTTTTTTTTGTTGCCCTTTTGGAGTAGGGAGATGTGGTCTTTTAAAAGGAGTCTATATTTTAGGTCTTAGGGTTAGGTTACTGAGTACTGGGATAAGGTTATTTGGGCTAAGGGTAATTGGATTGGTCCAAAATTGCTTGAGAAAATTCAAAAATGATAGTAGTTTTGGGTTGTTCAAACTCTTTTAGCTAAAATACCAAATTTTATTCTAAAAATTATAATGTATTTATAAAATATAGAAATCACTCTTAATTAAAATAAGCTACTAAAATAAAATCAAATACTAAAAGTTAAACTATTTTTGTATATTTTTTAATTTTATGGAAGGTAGATAAACTAAAAGTAACTAAATAAAATATCAATTAGCTAAATAAGAGAAAATATTTTTTTAATTTTTATTTTTATGATAAAATAAAGTAAAAGGGTCGAAACTAGTTAAAATAGCGACATTAGATCTAAACTAAATATTTAAACGTTAAAATATATAAAATCTCGGGGAGGGTAAAAAATTACATGTCTACAGCTGCCCCTCTTTGACTGGAAACACGAAGAGTTTTCAGACAAAGAACGACAAGACATGTTTTTGACGCGACCTTTATTTAAAAGAGAAGAGAACTAGAAGAAAGGAAAATGTGACCGAGTCCTGGACTTTTGATCTTGATCTGAATGATTCTTCATGAAGACTTTTGATTTGAACCTTGATACTTGCTAACTGCAGGTGTTAGTTCATTCTTCTTCAGCTTTTCGGATCACGAAGCGACATGCAAACTCGTGACTCAATCATGTCTTGAGCAATCCACATCTTGTCTCCGCCTCTGCATTTGGATTCACTTCTATTCATTTCCATTTTTTTATTTTGGATTGAGACTTCTTTTGATCATCTCGAACCCTTTCGACTCGCATTCTTGAGGCGAGCTTCTGCTACTTCGAACTTGAATTGAATTCTGAAATGAACTCCCTCATTCTCCAGGTGGGCGCCTGCTAATGACTTAAAACTAGAAATGAATTCCCTTGTTCTCCAGGTGGGCGCCTGCAACTGACTTAAAAACTTGAAATGTATTCCCTCGTTCTCTAGGTGGAACCTGTAACTAACTTAAAACTAGAATGACTTCCCATGTTCTCTAGGTGGGCGCCTGCAACTGACTTAAAACTTGAAATGTATTTGATCACGCTCAAATATGTCTTCTATAAAGACTAAACGGGCGTTGCAAATATAAATTTGGGGTATTAAGCCCAAAGTCGATCCCACGAAGAATTGAACGTATCAATTGAGTTTATTAAATACTAAACTGTTACTTAATCAAGTTTCTCAATACTTTTGACTATCAATTTGTGTTGTTTAACTAATTCTACTAACAAAATAATCAACTAGTAATTAATCTAACAATTTAATGTAAACAATAATATTAAAGGTCTAAGGTAATGGTTTCCCCCGTTGGTGAATTCTTTCTCGGATACTTCTTATAGCTTAATTAATCTTCTCTATTAATCATGAAC
>ML371176.1:21854-114970 GCA_005239525.1 Nicotiana knightiana | reverse complement strand
TGAATCTTATCAGCATGTGTAGTATCCTGCTAGACTAGTATAGCATGCCTACTTGCCTTAACTACTTATTTGAACTACGTGCAACATGATTAGTGAATTTTCATGTTTTCCTTAACTTGTAATTAGGCTGATTCGTAGGGTTGCGTGTTGTAATTATTGAATTCTATGGTTTGGGATGCATATTTACTTTGGGACTACAAAACAGTATTCCGGGAGATCCCCCTGCTCTGCATATTTACTTTGGGACTACGGAACAGTATTCCGGGAGACCCCCCTGCTCTGAATATTTACTTTGGGACTACGAAACGATATTCTGAGAGATCCCCCTTGTCTTGCATATTTACTTTGCAACTATGGAACGGTATTCTGGGATATCCCCCTGCACATTTATGTTTGGGACTACGAGACAGTAGCTCAGGAGATCCCCTGTTGCATTTTGGTGTACTGAGCTATTATCCTTCTATGATTTCTTCCTTGTTCAATTCCAGTCTTTATTATACTGCGATATTTCATTTCTTGTCTTGCTATATTATTTATATACCAGTAGAGACCTGACCTGACCTTGTCACTACTCGACCGAGGTTAGGCTTGGCACTTACTGGGTACTATTGTGGTGTACTCACGCTCTTTCCTGCACATGTTTTCCTGTGCAGATCCAGGTTCATTGTAAAGACCCGTAAAATTTCATGGCTAAAAATAATGCCCAAATAGGTCCCCGTGTTGTTATACTATAGAATTCTTAAAACGGACCCTTTTTGAGTAAAAAGTACCCCGGGACTTAAAAGATATAATTTTCTAGATTTGCGCAAGTCTGCGGTCCACTATGCGATCGCAGATCAGGTATGCGGACCGCATAGTGGTCGTATACTTGGACAGTTTGCTATCCATTTTGAGGACAACTATGCGGCCTAGAATGCGATCGCATTTCACGAATGCGAGCCGCATAATCGTCGCATTCTTGCACCTTGATTTTTGCGTAGGGAGTTATGCGACGCACTATGCGATTGCATAACAGGTATGCGGACCGCATAGTGGTCGCATACCTGGGCAGTCTACTTTTCTTTTTGGCCCATTTGAGGGCCAATTATGCGATAGGAATGCGAACCGCATAGTCTACCTTTCTATTTCGGTACTGTTAAAATTCTAATTTTATACCCAACCCCCAGTTCATTAAAACACTTACCCCTTTAATTTTAAGCTAATTTTCTAATAAGTTAGAGAGAGGAGAGAGTGGGTGATAGAGAGAGAGAGTTCCAACTTCATCAAATTTGTTCCTCCATCACTACTCAGGCCTGGAATTGATCAAGTAGGACACCATTTTCTTCACTACAAGAGGTAAGCTTCCACCCCATCAACCTTAATTTCCAGATTTTTGTTTAAATGAAACATGGTTAGGTGAGTTCATGAAGATAGGGGTAGGAGTCTTGCATGCATGTAACCAACTAGTCATAATCTAGTAAAAGGAAATGGGTTAGAGTAATCCTTCACTAAAAAGAGGCCATTTAATCTAAAGGAACACCTAGTGTTTGATAGAATGCTCAAGTGAGTTCAAGACATGATCATTGTTCCTAATTCTAGGTTCAATTATGCCACATTGTGAACTAGATTGAAGGTGCTAGAAGGTCCGGTGAATTGTGGTAGAAAGTTAAAGAGAAATTCCTATTCAAGGTATGTATGGATAACTTTAATCTTTGTAGAGTCACTTTGTTGGTGTCCGAACACACGATATGAAATTCCTGCTTGAGCATATGTGAATTGATTATCCCGCTGAGTCGAGGTGTAAGATTTCATTCTCTGATTTTCTTAGTCAATTACCATGCTAATTGCGATTGTGAAGGGTGATTCTTTGTGCTTATCCTACCATGTGTAAGGATCGTTAAATGTTCGAATATGTCAATATGGCAGTATGTGCTACTAAATGAAAGAATGTTAACGTACTATAATGTGGGAAGGTATCTAATTGATATGGGCCGAGTGTGGCAAAAGATGAAAAGAAACCGTGGATTGATTTAATTGAGTTAAATAATGACGGCAACACCATATGTGAATTACTGTTTGGTAAGGATTATTGTGCCTTGACTTCATATAGTTGTTGGTTGATATGAACTTATGTTCTTGATGATGAAGATCCCTGTAATATAATTGTTGGTTATTGTTGCTATGAAATGCGAATGTACGGTGGGATCGGTTTGCGTGCCGCAACACAAAGTAATAAAGGTGGAGAGATAATAAGGGTGAAGTACGATTGTTCGGAGGGATCGGGTTGCGCGCCGCAACACGAAGTAATAAGGGTGGAGAGGTAATAAGGGTGAAATGCGAATGTATGGTGGGATCAGGTTGCACGCTGCAAAAGATGAATAATTGAAATGACTAACAGTGGAAATATTCATTGGTAACTATCTGTATATCTGTGTGGTACTTGTGTGGTTACCCTGACTGTGTTCCAATTGTTTATTGTTTGATTCTACTTGGAATAAACTTTGTTCATTACATACTAATACTATTCAACGGTACTAACGTCCCTTTTGCCGGGGGCGCTACATCTTTTATATGGATGTAGGTGGTTCCACAGCAGGTAGCTCAGACCGCCGATAGTGGTGTTTCCTCTTCATACTTTCAGCAGATCTGGTAAGCCCCACTTCCTCTCGGGGCTGTGTGTAGTCTATATCATCTCTTTTGTCTATGTTATGTCTTTTAAGGTATAGCCGGGGCCTTGTTGCCGGTAAGTATTGTGTAAAACCTTAGTACTCTTAGAGGCTCCTTAGACATGATGTGGGTTATACATATATGTATTTTGGGCAGTAAATGTGTTTACTAGTAATCGGGGTCCGAATTGGAACGATTGTATGTTTTGTGATTATCAAATGTTGAAATGATAAAGGATGAAATGAACTCAAGTAGTAGATTCATGTTTAAACTCTAAATTGCTAATTCATGTGGAATAATGTATATTGTAAACACGGGGTAACACGTTGGGCAAGAAAGGCAATCTAGGTCCGCTTGACCGGGATCATCCGCTTGGGCGCCGGTCTCGTCCCTCGGTTTTGGGGCGTGACATTCATCTTACCAGCCTCATCACTAGTTACACTCGCTGCTGCTTATTGGAGACCACTAGGTACATCTGCCCGTGCCCGCAAATCCTCGGAGTCACCCTCTATCCTCTTATGTTCATTTTTCCCTTTTTCTGTAGAAAATGATGTATAGAACAGTTAAGACTTCTTAGTAGCTTGTGACTTACGGTATTCCGGGTTTTGGTATTACTTCGTTCATTTTAGAAGTGATAATTGTATATGCCGAGCTGCATTCAGTTGCTTATTAGATTATTGTTACTGTTAGTAGTTAATGTTCATGCTTTTGTTTCATTTCCGCAAAGTGTTAGGCTTACCTAGTCATACAGACTAGGTGCCGTCACGACAATTCACAGAGGGGGAAATTGGATCGTGACAAGTTGGTATCAGAGCTCTAGGTTCATAGGTATCGTGAGTCACAAGCCAGTTTATTAGAGTCTCGCTGATCAGTACGTAGACATTTGTACTTATCTTCGAGAGGCAATGGAACTGTTAGGAACAAACATACTTCTTTGATTTCCTTATCATGCGAGTTATTGACATCAAATTCTAAAATTCTCTATTATATTCTTTCTCACATATGGTGAGGACCCGTACGGGGAGATCTGACAATCAGGCACCTGAGCTCCCTACTAGAGCCGCTAGGGGCCGGGGCTGGGGCCGGGGTAGAGGACGACCACGCGGTGCAGCTAGAGCACCCGCACAAGCTGCGACAGAGGAGCCCTTAGCAGCTCCGACTGGAGGGCAGCAACCAGAGATTTCTATTGCTGCACCATCCCTCCAGGAGACTCTACCCCAGTTCATGAGCATGTTCAGCACCTTAGCTCAGGCTGGATTGATCCCACTAGCTCCTGCCATATTTCAGGCGGGGGAAGGGTACAAACTCCCGTAGCCCGTACTACTGAGCAGAGGGTCCAGGTTGATCAGGCCCCAGAGTTTATTCCTATGCTGTTGGTAGCTCTGGTTCAGCATGAGACCAAGGCAGCTACTTCTGAGGCAGAGCAGCTCATACTTGAGAGATACAAGAAGTACCACCCACCTACTTTTAGCGGATTAGCTCCAGATGATGCTCAGATTTTTCTGGAGGAGTGTCATCATATTCTCCATACTATGGGCATAGCAGAGACGGGTGGGGTTTCTTTAAACACTTTCCAGCTTAGAGGAGCAGCCTATCAGTGGTGGCATGCTTATGAGCTGAGTAGTCTCAACGAGGCTGCCTCAATACCTGGACACAGTTCTCAGATATGTTTTTGAGAGAGTATGTTCCTCAGAGCTTCAGGGATGCATGGCGCGTGGAGTTTGAGTAGTTGCGCCAGGGTTCTATGACTGTGTCAGAGTATGTAGTCCATTTCAGTGAGTTGGCTTGACATGCATCGGGCTTGGTTGCCACAGTTCGGGAGAGGATTCATCGCTTTATTGAGGGACTCCACCCCAGTATCAGGACCAGAATGGCCAGGGAGTAGGAGATGAATATCTCTTATCAGCAGGTCATGAGTATTTCCAGGAGAGTGGAGGGCATGCTTGCCCAGGATAGAGAGGAGATAGAGGCCAAGATGTCTCGAGAGACTGGTTATTTTTCTAGAGCTCGTGCCGCAGCAGCTTTCCATGGTAGGGGTTATGTGAGTCGCCCTATTCATTCAGCTCTTCCAACAGCTAGTGGTGTTCCAGCCACTTCTAGGCCTCATGAACCTTATTATGCGCCACTAGTATCTAGTGTACCGCCTGCTCGAGGTGCTATTAGTGGTCAGTCCAGCAGACCTGGCCCGAGCCAGTCACAACAGTCGCGTCCTTCGATGAGTTTTTTTAAGTGTGGTGATACTTGCCACATGGTGAGGGATTTCCCCATTCTTAGGAGGGGTGTACCTCCACAGGTTTCTCAGCCACCACGTGCTCCACCGGGTCATCCGGCCATGCTTCCAGCACCAGCTGCCGCTTCACCTCACAGCTTGCTCGAGGTGAAGGTCGGGGAGGTCGAGCTTTCCAAAATGCATATAATTGCAACAACTTTGCAGTAATAGCCCACGAGTGTATAATTACCTTATATCACAAGAAATTGACCTTTCGTACTTTTATAATATTAAGTAATTATTTTTCATCATTTTTATGCATAAAAATCATTTTTATTTTTACTAATTTTTTTATTAATTAAGTGGGTATTTAAATAGTAGCTTCTTTTAATTTGATTCAATTTCGTACCTAGCCCATATTATTACCCCCAACCTAATTTTAATCATAGCCCAAAATACCCATAAGCCCAATCTGCACCTACCCGACCCAAACCCCCATGAAATCGTGGCCGTTAATCTTTTAGATCAACGGTCCACAATAAACCTTACCATTTTAATTCACAATCAACCCTAACTCTCCCCACCTTTCATTTTCCGTCGTCCCAATTTCCCTAACCTCTCGAATTCTCTCTCAATTCACCCTAACCCTAATCGCCGTCACCGGTGAGAAACCCCTTCTATGGTGTTTTCGTGCCTTCTCCGTCCAGCACTGGTCTCCTATACTCCCTGGCTCTTTGATTTCATGATTCCTTGAGGAGATATCAAGGAAAGCCAACCAGATTCTGCCTGAAAATTGTTTATTGACCTGTCTATGGCCTTTCTCGTTTGTGAGTATTGGTTTCCTCCTATTTTTAGTTCGAATCCATAGTTTTGACCGAGTTTCTTTTATCTATATTGTTTTTCTGAAAACCCTAGTTTACGACTACTCGAATCTGTTTAGGTCTTTGTAGATCTGAAACGGTTCGAGTATTATCTGGTGTTTTCCCTTGAAGATCTCTTGTTTTGGTTAACTATTTCGATTCCATTTGCTTTCTTCTAAAATTAGGGTTTTCCCTAAGTATTTTTCAAAAGGGTTTTCTTTCTAACTTTTTCAGTGTTCAAACTAATTGTTTCTTTACTAGCTTGACTGATCCTCGTGTATGTTTCTGTGTGTTACACTTATTTATTCAATTTTTTGTTTCGATAGTGCTTATCTCTGTGAACCGGTCCTATTAACTTATTCTATTTAGGAGCTTAAACGATTTTCCCTGTTAAAATCAGTATTTTGTGAGATTTCTACTTGATTGACTTCTGTTAAGGATTTGAACGAATTCTTTCTTGTAAAATCAGAACCCTTTGAGATTCTTACTTGGTTGATTTCTATCTATGGATTCAAATAATTCTTTCCTATAAAATTAGTACTCTTTGAAGATTTTTATTGATTGTTTCCTGTTAATTGCCCTATTAAAATTTGTGTGCTGGGATTTTACTGGTTTCCTTATTTGTGACACGTTTTCCCTATTTTACTTGCCTTAATTAGTGGGAAGTAGTTTGGAGATTTTTACTAATTCCCTATATGGTATGATTTTGATTCATTACCTTAATTGAACCCTGCTATGATCGTTAATTGACTATTCCCCAATTAAAGGGATCTTTTCCGGACTCCCTCTATGAATTGATTCTGTGATTTGGTTGATTGAACTTTGATTTTCTTTACCTTCCTTGTTCCAATCCATAAGTGCTATAGGAATACACTCTTGTATTACCTCTAGGACACAGACAGTAGTTCCAAAAAAAAAAAAAATACACTCACACACTCTCTCTCCTCTTTCTGCTATTTGTGCTAATTGCTTGTCTAGCCGGCTGAAAGCCAAGGCTAGACTGTGGAACTCTACTTGCTTTGCTTTCTGCACTTTTCTTCCTTAAGTGGTATGTTCTTATTTCAATATCTCACAAATTCAAATCTATGTGCTCTATAGTTGTTAAATCCATGCCTATTTCCGCACTAGTTTAACTGATTATGTACTTAGTGGTTCTTCCTGTTTACTGCTTTGATCAGTATGCTTAAGTTTTTACCCTCTCTTGTTCAGTGTTTAATCAGCATGTCTAGGTTTCAATCTTATTGTTTGCTATTTTAGCCATCATGTTTACTTGAGCTCTTGTCTGTCTCCTTCAACTAGCATTCTCATTTTAAATAGTTCAGGCTCCTAATTTGTCTGATTAATCACAATTGGTATGACTAATCCTGTGGAGTAGACCCTTGTCCTCAAAATGGATGTTCCTGCATTCTGCCTCTATGCTCTAATGTCTACTATCACTTTAGCTTTAAGTATAATTTCCTTGACAATACTCTGAATTAGTGGTTTGTATTCTAACGCTATGAGTTTGGTCACTGGTTGTCCATCAATCCTTGCTCGTTCTATGTACTTGTTGATCAATATGCTTCCCCTCTTATCCATGTTCATGTGTTTCAGATTAAGCTCCCTATGTTCCCAACCTCCCTGATCCCTGTTTGTGAACTTGTTTGGCTTCACTTAGAGTTAAGTAATAAATGGCCTTGAATCTGGCACTCTAAGTTTTGTGATTGTGTGGTTATTTGTTGAATCTTTGGTCTTCTCAGAATTGCTTCCAAAACTGTTTTCACTCTTAACATTTTTCCTAAAACTGTTTTCATTCCTAAAATACTTTTCACTCCTAAGGATTTTACCTCTACACTGTTTTTTTCCAAAATCTTCTCAACTATGTCAAGCACTCTCACTTCTACTCTTATATTACTTAAGTTCTGCCCCTCCAGTGCGTATACTGCCTAGGAATCCATGAGATCCTCCGAACTCTGGAAGACTGTGGCTGGCCCTTCCACACTGCACATAATCACTTCCTTATTTTAAAAGTTCTTGGTGTAAGCATTGCCTATACCTCATTGGATACTATGGACTATGGCATCTTGGACTGTTTTGAAGGCCTGGTATTTCCAGGTTCACTTTGGGCCTATTTCAGGCTCCCTATAGCGCAACTTAAATTTATTATGCAATTCGTTCATTTATGGTCTGTAATAATAACCTCTGTAAACAAATATTGGGGAAATTAGTAAAAGGGGAGGGATTCTTATATGAATTTTGTGGGGAAAACGGGTAGAAATCATGCCTTTAGGTCTATATTATGTTTACTTGCATTAGAAATCATGCTTTTAGGCTAGTATTATGTTTACTTGCATTAGAAATCATGCTTTAGGCTTATACTATGTTTACTTGCATCAGAAACCATGCTTTTAGGACCATTTGGCATACTAGGCAACATGTTATAGGCTCATTACCTCATTTATCACGAAATTCTGCTTCTGCATAATCATGATCACCTAGAAATCATGTTATTAAGTTACTGCTGTAATTCTGCCTAATAAAATGTCCATTCTTTATGTGCATTAGAAATCCTGCTTTAGGGCTGTGTTTATATCCGCTTTAAACCATGCTACATTGCCTAAATCAGTAACCGTCCTGTCTACAAGGATGCTTAAAATCAGACCCAACGCCTAGGCACCATGTTATAGGATACATATGTATGAAAACAATTTCTTGATATTCAGCACCTAGACCAACATGCCTATAAGACTTAATAAGTTCAAACTGTTTTAAAGCTAATTCCCAGAATTCTGATTGCATGTTTATAAGGTATTACAGATCCACGCCTAGGCAAGCCTTAGGTAATTAAGGTCTTACAAAACTGTAAAACCATGTTTTGTTTATTTGTGACTGCCCAGATTCAACAGGTTCTAAAATCAGTAGGCGAATTGATTAGGTTTATGTAACTTCGTTTTAAAACCATGCTGCATATTCTGTGCTTGTTATGCTCACCTAGACATCATGTTCTAGGACCTTCCGAAAATTCTCTGAAATCTGTGTTTGAGACGTGCTAATTATATGCTTATGTGTAGAGGCAAACATGATCCCTCTTAATTGTTTTCATACTTGATAGTCCTATATGTTCTTTTTTGTCGCTTAGATTTTCCCTTTTAAACACCTTAGTAGAGGCTAGAACTGCCTAAAATTAGAGGTCCTAAACACCTCCAGGACCACAAGGAAGGGACGGGTAATGCACGCTTAATAGTCCGTCTAATTTAAAATCGCTTATATAACCGCTAAGGGGAGGGTAATTGGGTAGTAAAAAGATATGATGACATGTGCGCTAATGTCATGTGTAACCCCTCTAGTTGAGGAAGGATTACCGGGCATTGTGCGGATGTGATCCTATAGGCTAATAACTTAGGACTCCTCTATCTTATTTACATATGTGTGCTCAGACTGCTTACCTTTTAAACTCCTTACTTACATATGTGTGCTTAGATTGATTATCTGTTAAATGACTAATTTACTAAGTAAGTTTGGTCGGGACCCACCATTGTGGACCTCGAGGGGTGCCTAACACCTTCCCCTCAAGGTAATTTCAAGCCCTTACCCAATCTCTACTAACATAGACTGGTTTCATGAGTTACTTGCATTAGGTGCCCTAACGCACCATAAATCCGTTAGGTGGCGCCTCTTCACTTTCCATACCCCTCTCCCGAAAGGAAGGAGTTGTCCCAAATGAATGTCGAAACCCGATTCCGCGAGGAAAAAAGGGGGCGCGACATCATGGCGACTATGCTGGGGATTTTAGGTTTACCATAACAAACCTGCTTTTTGTAAATTAGTCTTAAACATGCTTCTTTTTGCTAATATGTGCGCACCCTTTCCTTTTTCCCTTATGTGAATTTAATTGCCCATTTTGGGCATTTATGATTTCCTTTACTGCAGAAACTGACTTATTTCTTTGTTTTTCTTTCTTAAACGTCTTTCAATTATTAAATACCGCATTATTATTTTCCTAACTTGCAAATACGTGACAACATGTTATTTACTGCTGCATAATCATGCTCAACCTTATATTCCACTCGTGCGTAATCAATCCTTTAGCAACGCTTGATGAATGGTTGCGCTTTTCCTATATATCACCCTTTAAATTCGGAAAGGCTTTTTTGCGGTAAAACTAGTCGATCAGTGGTGCAATCGATGGTTCCGTGCCTTTCCCCCTCAAGTTGTCCGCTTGAGGTACCAGTATAGAACCCCATAGCAACCTTACTCTAATTATAGCTGTACATTCATCATGGTCAAACCTAGCCGGGTTATTATGTTTTCCACATAATAACCCTTTAAGATAAGCCTTATCCGAAAGTCTACCGCGGTTTCCATAATCCCAACAGGCGCGACCACATTTTGTGAATTAATTTTTGGAGAACTAAATGCCAATATGCTAATCATCGATATATAAATAGTCGAATCTAGAGGGGGAAAGGGCCTAACTTTATTTTTTGCAGAAAATGAGGACGAGGTCCCCAGGTTCGGCATGGTCCAAAATATACCATCACTGCTACTAGACTGGTGGGAAGATCTTTCCTCAAGTGACAAAAAATATGTGAAGAAGGTCCTGAGAATTTTGCCTTCTCTGTTAGACATCCAGCCAAATAACATGTTGATAGAAGCTGCAACCATGTTCCGGGATCGTGAAAAATCAGTGTTTCGCTTCGGGGATATAGAAATGACCCCGCTCCCAAAAGAAATCGGGGGATTTGCTGGGCTACCTTGGGACAGCCCTGGGTTATTGGTACCAGAAAATCGCACTGGTAGGGGATTTCTAAAAATGATGGGTCTGAAAAAGAACGCCGATTTGGAGTGCTTAAAGAAATGTTATATACCATTTCACTACTTGTATGAGAGATACGGTCATAGCAAGTCCTACCGTATTTTCCATGATGATTTTTCCATCACTTCCTTGGGACATATTCATCGCTGAGTTTTCGTATTCATTGTTTGCTTCTTGGGTATGATAGTGTTCCCAACGAAAAGGGAAAGAATTCACACTAGATTGGCTATGGTCACCAAGACGCTAATGGAAGGAATCGAGGGACAGAAATACACCATAGTCCCTATGATTATAGCTGATATCTATCGGGCCTTGGACCACTACCATAAAGGGTCCAAACATTTCGAGGGTTGCAATTTGCTGCTGCAATTGTGGTTAATGGAGCATTTCCAGAAGGGTCAATATCGCCAGGAGTTTCCACGAAGGGTGTGGAATGACCATATTGCCTTCCATCACCCTAAACAGATGACTTATATGTGCTAAGGAATGAGTGGAGTTCTTCGACAATTTGATTGAGGATCAGTGGATGTTTGAATGGTTCCCTACTGACAAGTTCATCATCAGGTCAAGGGACACTCCTCACTTAGTGTTGATCGGGTTAAGGGGAATATACCCTTATGTTCCCATCAGGGTTATGAGGCAGGAAGCAGATCATACCACGGGTCGCAAAGATAGGTCATTTCCAGGCAGATTTTTAGGATGACGACATCCCTTACAAGTGTCAAGCTCAGTATATGTGGCACTCAAAGATTATTGTGGAAAAAGACACCATCGAGCCAGACAGGTATCATGCGGGACATGCACCCTTTTATCCGGCATGGTTGGAGGATAAGTTAGCTGGGAAAGTTGAGCCAGGAATTGGTCTGGGAAACAGGGTCATAGACGAAGATGCAGAAACCCAAGTAAAGTACAACAAGTTGTGCAAGAGGATTCATGACTTCGAGGCCGAACATCAGGAGATACACAAGACAGACAAGAGATTAATCAGGGAATGGAGGGAAATGGCTATCACCTCCAATGAAAGAATAGAATATCTGGAATAGGGTTTGATGGAGCTAGAAGGAAAGACAAGAAAGAGGGTCGCTGACTACCAGAATGCTGAAGGAAGCGAGGGAGGACATCTGGCAAGAGTATACATGTTGTTGCTCATGCGCGAACTAGGGGACCTGATTGATGGAGCCAGAAAGATCAAGCCTGGGGAATGTCCTTCTGGGACCAAGTAAATTAGATTTACCTATCTTTCCTAAATGTAATAAGGCCAAATGCCAGTAGTGACCTATCTTTTTATTATTTTAGTGTCGTGTTGGATTCATCTATTTTTATATTAATTAAATTAGGCAATTATTGGCATCTAAATTCTCCAAAATAATCTGTCTCTAGGCCTACCTCGGGCACAATGAGGCTCCCAAACTAAGACGCGAATTTACTTTCCGCAATATGTGTTTAAATACCAAAAATATTCTTTTTAGAAATGTTACTAACTTGGCTACCTTTTGTTTTTCTTTCTTTCTTTTGATTATTCCCATTACCCAAAGGCTGGTTCGCGCATACTGGCATCATCAGCTTATCATACTCGATCCAAGGGCCCTCCACCTTCTCCTCCTCTTAGTCCACCAAAAGGCAAAGGGAAAACAAAGATGGATGATTTGATCGGCACCAAAAAAAGATAACAACATACATGTTGAACATGCAGAAGCTTCTGATGGTCGAGGTACTCAGGCCCCAAATGATGTGGTATCATTACTTGAGTAGAAAATACTAGAACTCCAGGGTGAGCTCGAGCAGGTCCAGAGCTTAGAAAATCTATCCCTCATACTCAATATCCCAAATGTCAACCATTCAAACACTCAGAACCCTGCACCACTGCAAAATACACCCAACAAATGCCCACAGAATCCTCCTGCACCTCACTATTATACAACCCCACCACAAAATCAATCTATCCCACCACAGTACCAGCAAAACACCTACCACACTCCACAAAACACCCCGCCAGTCATTCCTGAACCCCATAATTCCACCAATGATCCCCATTATACCCAAACTCCCCGTCATCAAAACAACCCTATATACGTGGAATCCCTACCTCACTCCACTCAGCCTGTATCCTATACACCAGAATCCACTGAGAAGGACTTTCTCATTAAGAACCTGGCTGAATAGCTCAAGAAGTTGACGAGTCGGGTTCAAGGCGTCGAAGGGAGCAAAGGGATAGAAGGTCTGAACTATGAAGATCTATGCATACAACCCGACATAGAACTGCCGGAGAATTAAAAACCCCCCAAGTTCGAAATGTTTGACGGAACAGGTGATCCCAGGGTTCACCTGAGGACTTATTGTGACAAGCTTGTAAGGGTCGGAAGGAATGAAAAGATCCGAATGAAGCTTTTCATGAGGAGTATTACAGGAGATGCTTTATCCTGGTACATCAACCAGGACCCCAAGAAGTGGGCCAACTGGGTGAGTATGGCATCTGACTTCATGGACAGATTCAGGTTTAACACAGAGAATGTGCCGGATGTCTTCTACATTCAGAACTTAAGGAAGAAGCCCACTGAGACCTTCCGCGAGTATGCCACTCGTTGGAGGTCAGAAGCAGCCAAGGTTAGGCCAACATTGGATGAAAAACAGATGAACAAGTTCTTCGTCAGAGCCCAGGATCCGCAGTACTATGAAAGATTGATGGTTATTGAAAACAACAAGTTCCCCGGTATCATCAAACCCGGAGAAAGGATTGAAGAGGGCATTAAAAGTGGTATGGTGACGAACTTTGAAGCATTGCGGGCCATAAACAACGCATTGTAGTCAGGGCGTATATCGAAGAAGAAAGATGCAGAAATAGTAATGGTCGCCCAAGGACCTAAGACTCCACTTGTATATCAAACCTCCCCACTTACATACCAAGCACCTCCACCCACATATCAACCATCACCTCCTAGATATTCCCAACCATCCACCGCTTATCACACATATAATTCCCAACCATCTCACTTTCAGTCACCTCCAACCCACCTAAACTACCCAAGACCTCTGCCTAACTTTGACCGCAGACCACCTAGACAATACACTACCATTGCCGAACCCATTGACCAGCTGTATGAAAGGCTAAAGGTTGCTGGTTATGTCACTCCTATCCCTGTTTCGACCATGGAGAATCCATCCCAATGGGTCAACCTAAACAAGACCTCTGCATATCATTCTGGCATGAAAGAGCACACCATTGAGGAGTGCCGAACACTAAAGGATAAGATCCAGACCTTGATTGATAATAAGGTCATTCAGGCTAAAGAAGCTACACCCAACGTCCGTAACAACCCCCTCCTAAATCATAGGGGTGAAGGTGTCAATGTGATAGAGACCGATGAGGAATGGGATCCCGAGGGATCGGTTGGGCTTATCAAAAAGGGTGACAATCCTAAGAAACCCGCAGTCACGCTCAATCCTATTATAATACAAATACAGCCACCAGTGGAGGTTGATATAGATGCATCAGTTCCATTTGAAGTTGAGATAGCATCCCCCGTAACTGCGCATGTTCCATTCGAGGTAGAAGTAACCACACCTTTCACAGTGACAATGTCAACCACGCCGCCTTTCCACACTAAGGCTATACCTTGGGATTATGTGGCCGAAGCTAGAAGAAGAGGAAAGAACAAAATAGAAGAATCCGGCGCTGCACAAGGAATGACCAGAATAGTACAAGTCTACACACTAGAGCATTTGGGAGAATCCAGTAAGCAGGATTCTATCAGATCGCCCGTTATTTAAACAGGCCCAGACAACCTTTGGAGGAAAGTGCAAGCAAAAGAGTATTCAGTCACAGATCATTTGAACAAGACTCATGCTCAGATATCTATCTTGTCACTGCTATAGAATTCAGAAGTGCACAGGAATGCTCTCTTAAAGGTACTAAGCAAGGAATATGTACCTAACAACATCACTGGTGGAGAAATGGCCAATATGGTGGGACAGGTGGGACGGACATGGATACGCGGCACTGGGGCCGTGGCATCAACTTTGCATCAGGCAATGAAGTTCGAATGGAACCATCAAGAGGTGATTATCCATGGAGATGGAAGAAACCCTATTTACAACCGTCAGACTATCCCGGTGGTTGAGAATAGAAGAAGGCTCGGGGGAGAAACTTATCATCACATCGAGCGGGTCAATGCAATTGACAAAAATAAGTGGTGGAGCAGCACGATAGAAAGTATACTGGCGTGGAAGGATATGAATCCGGCAAGGGTCTTGGCAAAAACCTTCAGGGTGTCTCCAAGACAATAAAGTTGAAACGTCATGGTACAACCTCTGGGCTAGGGTATCAGTACACTTGGCAAGAATACAATGACTGGTCACCACCGTGGCATGGTCCGTACTATCCACTTCAGCAACATGTATCACACCTGAGTCAGACTTTCCAACAGACCGACATCATATGGGGATTAGAGGAGGAAGAAGCATTGTCCGCCTTGAGGAACTTGTTCCTAGAGGATGATGACATAGACTGTTGTGTAATTGTCAAGGAGGAGGAGGAGGAGGAGGAGAAGGAAGGCCCTACCATCCGAGATGTGGAGAAAGGATCATTCCTCAAGAATTGGACTGTCAGACCATCCAGGGCCCAATGAGTCCCAGGGTAGCAAGGCTGAACAGTAGTGTTTATTTTGTTGTTTTCTAAGAAAATGATCTTCCTTTTTGCATTTGTTTTAAATAAAACCTCCAACATTCCAAAAACGTTGTTTAAATTATTTAAAATTGCTTTTATGTTTCAATGGATCGATATTTATTATTACCATTTTCTCTCATATCTTTATCTATACAACATTACTATTTCCTGTCTTGATGAACCGACAACTGTGACATGTAATGAGGCAACACAACAAAAGGATAGTGATTCAGAAGAAGGGGATGTCATACCCAAGGAAATCGTCAGGGAAGTAGAGGATTTTGAGAACAAGCCCAAGTCTAACCTGGACGAAACTAAGATAATCAACTTAGAAGATTTCGAAACTGTCAAGGAGACCCGCATCAATATTCACTTATCACCATCAGAAAAAAAAGAGTACACACTGTTCCTGAAAGAGTACGAGGACATCTTTGCATGGTCATACGATGATATGACCGTGTTAAGTACATCTATTGTGGCTCACAAGTCGCCCACAAACCCAATGTGTCCACCAGTAAAGCAGAAACTCAGGAACTTCAAGCCTGATATGAGTCTGAAAATCAAAGAGGAGGTCACCAACCAAATCAAGGCCAAGGTCCTCAGGGTTTGAATACCCAACTTGGTTAGCCAACATCGTGCCAGTTCCAAAGAAAGATGGGAAAGTCAGAGTCTATGTTGATTATCAGGATCTAAACAAGGCAAGTCCCAAGGATGATTTCCCATTACCAAACATACACATTCTGATCGACAATTGCGCCAAGCATGAACTCCAGTCCTTTGTAGATTGCTTTGTTGGTGATCATCAGATTTGTATGGACGAAGAAGACATAGAGAAAAAATCCTTCATAACACCATGGGGGTGTACTATTACAAGATGATGCCATTCGGTCTAAAGAATGCTGGGGCCACCTACATGAGGGCTATGATTACCATTTTTCATGACATGATACATATGGAGATCGAGGTTTATGTGGACGACGTCATCATCAAATCCAATAAATCCACATATCATATAGTAGATTGGAGGAAGTTCTTCGACAGACTGCAGAAGTACAACCTGAAATTAAACCCCGCAAAGTGTGCATTCGGGGTCCCTGCCGAAAAGTTACTTGGGTTCATTGTAAGCGGCCGAGGGATAGAATTGGATCCATCAAAAGTCAAAGCCATCCAGGAGCTGCCACCGCCGAAGAGTAAGAAAGATGTAATGAGTTTTCTAGGACGACTAAACTATATCAGCCGGTTCATAGCCCTGTCCACAGTCATATGTGAGCCAATTTTCAAGATGTTGAAGAAAGATGCTGCAACTAGTTAGACTGAGAATTGTCAAAGGGTCTTCGACAAGATCAAGGAGTACCTATCAACACCACCAGTTTTGGTCCCGCCAGAGCCAGGAAAACCTTTGCTACTCTACCTCACAGTGTTAGATGGAGCCTTCGGCTACGTTCTGGGACAGCACGACGAGACAGGGATAAAGGAATAAGCTATCTAGTACCTGAGTAAGTAATTCACTCCATATGAAGCGCGATACTCTCTATTGGAACGTACCTGTTCCGCCTTGACCTGGATAGCTCAAAAGTTGAGGCATTACTTTTGTTCTTACACGACGTACCTCATATCAAGGATGGATCCCTTGAAATATATCTTTCAAAAACCTATGCCCACTAGCAAGCTAGCTAAGTGGCAAATCCTGTTGAGTGAGTTCGACATTATTTATGAACTTAGAAAGCAGCCAAAGGACAGGCACTGGCAGATCATCTTGCTAAAAACCCTGTGGAAGGAGAATACGAACCCCTGAAAATGTATTTTCCCGATGAAGAAGTGTTATTCATAGGGGAGGATATTGTTGAATCCTACGACGGTTGGAGGATGTTCTTTAACGGAGCGGCAAATTTCAAAGGAGTCGGTATTGGAGCTGTCTTGGTATCAGAAACTGGCCAACATTATCCGGTATATGCTAAACTCAGATTTCCCTGCACCAACAACATGGCAGAGTATGAAGCTTGCATCCTAGGACTCAATATTGCACACAAACAACATGGCAGAGTATGAAGCTTGCATCCTAGGACTCAACATTGCCATCAACATGAATATTCAGGAGTTGTTGGTAATCGGCGATTCAGATTTGCTAGTGCACCAGGTACAAGGAGAATGGGCCACCAAGAATTCCAAGATACTGCCATATCTGCACCATGTGCAGGAATTGAGAAAAAGGTTCACAAATATAGAGTTTCGGATGTTCCCACGGCTCACAACTAGTTTGCCGATGCATTAGCCACATTGTCATCAATGATACAACATCCATACAAGAACTTCATTGATCCTGTCCCAGTAAGGATCCATAGTTAGCCAACATATTGTGCTCATGTTGAAGAAGAAACAGATGGGAAGCCTTGGTTCCACGATATGAAAAGGTATCTGACAAAAGGGGAATACCCGGAGCATGCAAACCATACTCAGAAATGCACGCTTCGGAGATTGTCCAACAATTTCTTCCACAACGGAGGAACCCTATATAAAAGAACTCCTGATTTGGGGTTGTTGAGGTGCGTCAATGCGAAAGAAGCTTCTAAGTTGCTAGAAGAGATACATGCCGGAACCTGCGGCCCGCATATGAATGACTTTGTCTTGGCCAAGAAGATACTCAGGGTCAGTTATTTCTGGATGACCATTGAGACAGATTGCATCCGGTATGTCCAAAAATGCTACCAATGTCAAGTACATGCAGATATGATAAAAGTGCCGCCAAATGAGCTCTATGCAACAAGCTCACCTTTGCCATTCGCCGTTTGGGGAATGGATGTCATTGGTTCGATCGATCCCACCGCCTCAAATGGGCATCAGTTCATCTTGGTAACTATTGATTACTTCACCAAATGGGTCGAAGCAGCATCTTACAAGGCAGTGACTAAGAAAGTCGTGGCAGATTTTGTCCGCGACCGGATTATTTGCCGATTCAGAGTTCCGGGGTCCATCATCACTGACAATGCCGCCAATCTCAACAGCGATCTAATGAAAGCCATGTGTGAGACCTTCAAAATCAAGCACAAGAATTCCACAGCCTATAGACTTCAGATGAATGGAGCTGTAGAAGCCTCCAACAAGAATATCAAGAAGATAATGAGAAAGATGGTAGAAAATCACAAACAATGGCACGAGAAGCTACCATTTGATTTACTGGGATACCGTACCACAGTCCGCACATCAACCGGGGAAACTCCCTACATACTGGTTTATGGTACTGAAGCTATTATTCCTGCCGAAGTGGAGATTTCTTCTTTAAGGATCATATAGGAAGCTGAGCTCAGTGACACAGAATGGATAAGGAACCGTTATGAGAAGCTAGCCCTCATAGTCGGAAAGAGGATGAATGCAATATGTCACAACCAGCTTTATTAGAACAGAATGTCCAGAGCTTTCAACAAAAAGGTCAAGCCAAGACAGTTCACACCGGGGCAGCTGGTGTTGAAGAAGATCTCCCCGCATCAAGATGAAGCCAAATGGAAATTCTCTCCCAACTGGAAATTCTCTCCCAACTGGAAAGGTCCTTAAATGGTTCATAGAGTATTGACGGGAGGAGCCCTCATACTCGCAGAAATGGACGGAGAAGTCTGGACAAAACCAATCAATTCAGATGCAATCAAGCGATACTATGTGTAATTGTTTTTGTTTTCCGAAAATAATATAAATTGAACTATGCTCGACCTGATTCCCGTTTAAGAGGGGATATATAGGCAACCCTGTGGGTTCGGTTACAATTCAATAAAAATCTCTATTTCCCCCATAATCAGAAACTGGGGAAGGATTTTGAGGAGGACCCTCAAAATTTCGAAGCAAATTCAGCGATCACAGCATATACAGTAGTCAGAGATGCTTATACATCTAACTGGGGCAGAATTTTGAGGAGGACCCTCAAAATTCTACGGCAGGAGAAGTCACAATGTCTTGGATCGTGTCATAGTCACTAGTTCATCTAACCAATTTTCTTAAAAACATATTTTTTACTATGACTTTGAAAACCACGCATGCTTGCTTTTGAAATAAATCTGTTTAGAAAATGCTACCCCAGATAATTTGAACAAGATCTTCAGACCGAGCAAAGCAAGTCAAGCAAGCCGACGGAGGCACGAACCGACCTCCTCTTAATGAACTCACAAGCCTTGCCTCCATATTTGCATAAGGCTAAGCTCTGCCTTCACTTGAATGGGACTAAGCTCTATCCCAAATCTTGCATGAGACTAAGCTCTATCTCCATCTGCATGAGGCTAAGCCCTGCCTCCATATTTGCATAAGGCTAAGATCTGCCTTCACTTGCATGGGACTAAGCCCTGTCCCGAATCTTGTATGAGACTAAGCTCTGTCTCCATCTGCATGAGGCTAATCCCTGCCTCCATATTTGCATAAGGTAAGCTCTGCCTTCCACTTGTATGGGACTAAGCCATGTCCTGAATCTTGCACGAGACTAAGCTCTGTCTCCATCTGCATGAGGCTAAGCCCTGCCTCCATATTTGCATAAGGCTAAGCTCTGCCTTTATTTACATGGGACTAAGACCTCTCCCACATCTACATCAGGCTAAGCCCTACCTCCATCTGCATGAGACTAAGATCTGTCTCCATATTCGCATAAGACTAAGCTCTGACTTCATTTGCATAAGATTAAGCCCTGTCCCGAATCTTGAATGAGACTAAGCTCTGTCTCCATCTGCATGAGGCTAAGCACTGCCTCTATATTTGCATAAGGATAAGCTCTTCCTTCATCCGCATGAGACTAAGCCCTGTCCCGAATCTTGCATGAGACTAAGCTCTGTCTCCATCTGCATGAGGCTAAGCCCTGCCTCCATATTTGCATAAGGCTAAGCTCTGCCTTCATTTGCATGGGACTAAGCCTTCTCCCGAATCTTGCATGAGAATAAGCTCT
Organism: Nicotiana knightiana; assembly: GCA_005239525.1. Lineage (NCBI taxonomy): Eukaryota > Viridiplantae > Streptophyta > Magnoliopsida > Solanales > Solanaceae > Nicotiana > Nicotiana knightiana. The sequence continues at coordinate 94,882 of ML371176.1, read as the reverse complement.
GTCTCCATCTGAATGAGGCTAAGCCCTTCCTCCATATTGGCATAAGGCTAAGCTCTACCTTCGTTTGCATGGGACTAAGCCATGTCCTGCATCTGCATGAGGCTAAGCCCTACCTCCATATTCACATAAGGCTAAGCTCTGCCTTCATTTGCATGGGACTAAGCCCTGTCCCGAATCTTGTATGAGACTAAGCTCTGTCTCCATCTACATGAGGCTAAGCCCTACCTCCATATTTGCATAAGGCTAAGCTCTGCCTTCATTTTCATGAGGTTAAACCCTGCCTCCATATTTGCATAAGGCTAATCATTACCTTTATATTTTCCGATGACTAAGCGCTGTCTCTTCGGCACTATCTATTTGCTCTTGTTTCGGGCTAAGTCTGCTCTCAACTTCACAAGACTAAGCCTTGTTTTGTTCCTCTTAACATCATCATTGCATCTCATGGGCTGAAATATCGCCAACTTGTCCAAAGGCGTCATAGTCTAAAAGCATCATCCTCATAGCCCGAAGACACCATGCCATGGCCTGAGGATCGCTTAAAGTTTAATATCATTATTCAAAGGCGTCATGGTTCGGAGGCACCATTTTCATGGCATGCGAACATCATTTCATGGCATGCGAGTCCCTCACTGAACAATTCATGGCCCAAGACATCATGGTCTAAGGACGTCATCCTCAACCGTCCGAAGACAATTCTCATGGTCCGAAGGGAATCTGCATCATGTTTAAATTTCCGCACAAATATATGCTTGTAGTATCTCTTTACTTGCCGGTGACCCGATATGCAACCATTACCCCAACGGGAGCAATCCCGCTCCATTTCCTTCATATTATCTCAAACCTGACCAATCACCATAACCATTCTTCACCTATACCGAAATTTCGTGACCATCCTTGTGGTAACTTCATTGGTATACTCCGCTGATGAATCCAAAACTACACACGGCCTGATTCCTATAAAACCAGGGATATGTAGGCAGCTCGTAAACCAGAGTGCGGCCTATGTCTCTCAAAACACCTTACTCGGTCAAAATTGGCCATCATATATTTACCCGACAACTCTTTCATCCTTCCCGGGTAAAGAGGGACAGTTGTTGATACCCAATTTTTCCCTATATTATTTCCAAAATGCATATATCTTTCAAAAACAATGCATGAGCATCGATTAATATTTTTCCATAATTTCTACATTTTTAAAGATTTTTTAATTAATTTATCCCAGTATTTTTTATTATATGGACAATTACTAATTGCATCACCATTGGTCTTATGATAATTTTATTGCTTAATTTTATCATTTATGTTTACGCTAAGCTTTAATTATTTTACGAATAGCCGTACTTACATTTTTGGGTTATAATTGCAATAACTTTGCAGTAATAGCCCACGAGTGTATAATTACCTTATATCACAAGAAATTGACCTTTCGCATTTTTATAATATTAAGTAATTATTTTTCATCATTTTTATACATAAAATCATTTTTATCATTTATTAACTATTTTTACAAGTTATTTTATCACTTAAGTGGGTATTTAACAGGTAGTCTCTTTTAATTTGGTTCAATTTTGGACCTAGCCCATATTATTACCCCCAGCCCAATTTTAATCATAGCCCAAATACCCATAGCCCAATTTGCACCTACCCGACCCAAAACGCCATCAAATCGTGGCCGTTGATCTAAAAGATCAACGGTCCACAATAAACCTTACCATTTTAATTCACAACCAACCCTAACCCCCTGACTTTTCATTTTCCTTCGTCCTAGACTCCCTAACCTCTCGAATTCTCTCTCAACTCACCCCTAACCCTAATCGCCGTCACTGGCGAGAAACCCCTTCTATGGTGTTTCCGTGCCTTTTCCGACCACCACTGGTCTCCTATACTCCCTGGCTCTTTGATTTCATGATTCCTTGAGGAGATCTCAAGGAAAGCCAACCAGATTCTGCCTGAAAATTGTTTACCGGCCTGTCTATGGCCTTTCTCGTTTGTGAGTATTGGTTTCCTCCCATTTTTAGTTCGAATCCATAGTTTTGACCGAGTTTCTTTCATCTCTACTGCTTTTCTGAAAACCCTAGTTTACGGCTAGTAGAATCCGTTTAGATCTGAAATGGTTCGAGTATTTATCTGGTGTTTTCCCATAAGGATATCTTGTTTTGGTTAACTATTTCGATTCCATTTGATTTCTTCTGAAATTAGGGTTTGCCCTAAGTATTTTTCGAAAGGGTTTTCTTTCTAACTTTTTCAGTGTTTAAACTAATTGTTTCTTTACTAGCTTGACTGATCCTCGTGTATGTTTCTGTGTGTTACACTTATTTCTTCATTTTTTTGTTTCGATATTGTGCTTATCTCTGCGAACCAGTCCTATTAACTTATTCTATTTAGGAGCTTAAACGATTTTCCCTGGTAAAATCAGTATTTTGTGAGATTTCTACTTAATTGGCTTTTGTTAAGGATTTGAACGATTTCTTTCTTGTTAAAATCATAAACCTTTGGGATTCTTACTTGGTTGATTTCTATCTAAGGATTCAAATAATTCTTTCCTCTAAAATTAGTACTCTTTGAAGATTTTAACTGATTGTTTCCTGTTAATTGCCCTGTTAAAATTCGTGTGTTGGGATTTTACTGGTTTCCTTATTTGAGACCTGTTTTCCCTATTTTACTTTCCTTAATTAGTGGGCAGTAGTTTGGGGATTTTACTGGCTCCCTATATGGTATGATTTTTATACATTACCTTAATTGGACCCTGCTATGACCGTTAATTGCCTATTCCCTAATTAAAGGGATCTTTTCCGGACTCCCTATATGAATTGATTCTGTGATTTGGTTGATTGATCCTTAATTGATTGAACTTTGATTCTCTTTACCTTACTTGTTCCACTCCCTAAGTGCTATATATATACACTCTTGTATTTCCTCTAGGACACGAACAATAGTTAAAAAAAATACACACATACAAACTTTCTCTCCTCTTTCTGCTATTTGTGCTAATTGCTTGTCTAGCCGGCTGAAAGCCAAGGCTAGACTGTGGAACTCTACTTTCTTTGCTTTCTGCACTTTGCTTCCTTAACTGGTATGTTCTTATTTCAATATCTCAGAAATTCAAATCTATGTGCTCCATAGTTGTTAAATCCATGCCTATTTCCGCATAGTTTAACTGATTATGTACTTAGTTGTTCTTCCTGTTTACTGCTTTGATCAGTATGCTTAAGTTTTTACCCTCTCTTGTTCAGTGTTTTAATTAGCATGTCTAGGTTTCAATCTTCTTGTTTGCTATTTTAGCCAGCATGTTTACTTGAGCTCTTGTCTGTCTCCTTCAACTAGCATGCTCTTTTTAAATAGTTCAGGCTCCTAATTTATCTGATTAATCACAATTGGTATGACTAATCCTGTGGGGTAGACCCTTGTCCTCAACATGGATGTTCCTGCATTCTACCTCTATGCTCTAATGTCTACTATCACTTTAGCTTTATGTATTATTTCCTTGACAATACTCTGAATCGGTGGTTTGTATTCTAACTCTATGAGTTTGGTCACTGGTTGTCCATCAATCCTTGCTCGTCCTGTGTACTTATTGATCAATATGCTTCCCCTCTTATCCATGTTCATGTGTTTCTGATTAAGCTCCCTATGTTCCCAACCCCCCTGATCCCTGTTTGTGAACTTGTTTGGCTTCACTTAGAGTTAAGTAATAAATGGCCTTGAATCTGGGCACTCTAAGTTTTGTGATTGTGTGGTTGTTTGTTGAATCTTTGGTCTTATCAGAATTGCTTCCAAACCGATTTTCACTCTTAACATTTTTCCTAAAACTGTTTCCATTCCTAAAATACTTTTCACTCCTAAAGATTTTACCTCTACACTGTCTTTTCCAAAATCTTCTCAACTATGTCAAGCACTCTCACTTCTACTCTTAGATTACTTAAGTTCTGCCCCTCCAGTGTGTGTACTGCCTAGGAATCCATGAGATTCCTCCGAACTCTGGCACACTGGGGCTGGCCCTTCCACACTGCACATAATCACTTCCTTATTTTAAAAAATCTTGGTGTGAGCAATGCTCGGGGTCCCTGAGGCCCTTGGGAACTTTGACACACCGGGATACCTCATTGGATACTATGGACTATGGCATCTTGGACTATTTTGAAGGCCTGGTATTTCCAGGTTCACTTTGGGCCTATTACAGGCTCCCTATAGCGCAACTTATATTTATTATGTAATTCGTTCATTTATGGTGTGTAATAATAACCCCTGTAAACAGATATTGGGTAAATTAGTAAAAGGGGAGGGATTCTTATATGACTTCTGCGGGGAAAACGGGTAGAAATCATGCCTTTAGGTCTATATTATGTTTACTTGCATTAGAAATCATGCTTTTAGGCCTATATTATGTTTACTTGGATTAGAAATCATGCTTTAGGCTTATACTATGTTTACTTGCATTAGAAACCATGCTTTTAGGACCATTTGGCATACTAGGCAACATGTTATAGGCTCATTACCTCATTTATCATGAAAATTTTCTTCTGCATAATCATGATCACCTAGAAATCATGTTATTAAGTTATTGCTGTAATTCTGCCTAATAAAATGTCCATTCTTTATGTGCATTAGAAATCCTGCTTTAGGGCTGTGTTTATATTCGCTTTAAACCATGTCTACATCGCCTAAATCAGTAACTGCCCTGTCTACAAGGATGCTTAAAATCAGCCCCAACGCTTAGACACCATGTTATAGGATACATATGTATGAAAACGATTTCTTGATATTCAGCACCTAGACCAGCATGCCTATAGGACTTAATAAGTTCAAACTGTTTTAAAACTAATTCCCATAATTCTAATTGCATGTTTATAATGTATTACAGATCCACGCCTAGGCAAGCCATAGGTAATTAAGGTCTTATAAAACCGTAAAACCATATTTTGTCTATTTGTGACTACCCAGATTCAACAGGTTCTAAAATTAGTAGGTGAACTGATTAGGTTTATGTAACTTCGTTTTAAAACCATGCTGCATCTTCTCTGCTTGTTATGCTCACCTAGATATGTTGTTCAAGGACCTTACAAAAATTCTCTGAAATTTGTGTTTGAGACGTGCTAATGATATGCTTATGTGTGGAGGTAAACATGAGCCCTCTTAATTGTTTTCATACTTGACAGTCCTATATGTTCTTTGTGGTCGCTTAGAATTTCCCTTTTAAACACCTTAGGAGAGTCTAGAACTGCCTAAAATTAGAGGTCCTAAATACCTCCGGGACCACAAGGAGGGATGGGTAATGCACGCTTAGAGTCCGTCTAATTTAAAATCGTTTATGTAACCGCTAAGGGGAGGGTAATTGGGTAGTAAAAGGATATGATGAATTGTGCGCTAATGTCACTTGTAACCCCTCTAGTTGAGGAAGGATTACCAGGAATTGTACGGATGTGATCCTATAGGATAATAACTTAGGACTCTCCTATATTATTTATATATGTGTGCTCAGACTGCTTAGCTTTTAAACTCCTTACTTACGTATGTGTGCTTAGACTGCTTATTTGTTAAATGACTAAGTTACTAAGTAAGTTTGGCCGAGACCCACCATTGTGGACCTCAAGGTAATTTCAAGCCCTTACCCAATATCTGGTTACGTAGACTGGTTTCATAAGTTACTTGCATTAGGTGCCCTAACGCACTATACATCCGTTACGTGGCGACTCTTCACTTTCCATACCCCTCTCCCAAAAGGAAGGGAATTGTCCCAAATGAATGTCGAAACCCGACTCCGCGAGGAAAAAAAGGGGGCGCGACAGGTATTATGCTCTTTCGGCTCGTTCACAGGCAGTTGCTTCCAACTCCGTCATCATATGTATTGTCCTAGTCTGTCATAGAGATGCGTCGTATTATTTGACCCAGGCTCTACGTATTCATATGTGTCCTCTTATTTTGCTCCACATTTGGGCGTATCTCGGGATTCCTTGAGTTCCCCTGTTTATGTGCCTACTCCTGTGGGAGATTCTCTTGTTGTGAACTGCGTATATCGGTCGGGTTTGATTGCTCTTAGTGGTATTGAGACCAGAACCAGTTTATTATTGCTCAGCATGGTAGATTTTGATGTTATCTTGGGCATGGACTTGTTGTCGCCCCATTATGCTATTCTTGATTGTCACGCTAAGACCGTTACGTTGGCTATGCCAGGCTTACCGCGATTAGAGTGGAGGGGTACCTTAGAGTATACTCCCCGTAGGGTTATTTCATTTCGTAAGGCTCAACGAATGGTTGAGAAGGGGGTGTGATGTATATTTGGCCTATGTGAGAGATGTCAGTATTGATACCCCTACAGTTGAGTCAGTTTCATTAGTGAGGGATTTCCTAGATGTGTTTCTAGCTGATCTTCCGAGCATGCCGCCCGACAGAGATATTGATTTTGGTATTGATTTGTTCCCGGGCACTCAGCCCATTTCTATTCCTCACTGTATGACGCCTCCTGAGTTGAAGGAGCAGTTTCAAGAGTTTCTTGATAAGGGTTTCATTCGGCCCAGTGTGTCACCTTAGAGTGCTCCGGTCTTGTTTGTGAAGAAAAAAAATGGTTTTATGCGTATGTGTATTTATTATCTCCATCTGAACAAGGTTACAGTGACATATGAACAAGGTTATAGTGAAGAACAGGTACCCATTGCCTCACATTGATGACTTATTTGATCAGTTACAGGGTGCCACGGTGTTTTCCAAGATTGACTTGCGTTCAAGCTATCATCAGTTACAGAATCAGGAGCCAGATATCCCGAAGACTACTTTCAGGACCCGATATGGTCACTATGAGTTTCTTGTCATGTCTTTCGGGCTGACCAATGCCCCTACTAACCTTTATGCATTTGATGCACAGTGTGTTCCGGTCTTATCTTGACTCCTTTATCATTGTGTTTGTTGACGACATCCTAGTGCATTCCCAGACTCGGAAAGATCATGAGCAACACCTGAGGAATGTGCTTCAGACTTTGAGGGAGAAGAGGTTGTATGCAAAATTTTCTAAGTGTGAGTTTTGGCTAGACTCAGTGGCATTCTTGGGTCATGTAGTATCAAGTGATGGGATCAAGGTAGATCTGAAGAAGGTGGAGGTAGTGTAGACTTGTCCTAGACCGTCATCAGCTACGGAGATCCGCAGTTTTCTTGGTTTGGCGAGGTATTACCATCTTTTTATAGAGGGATTCTCATCTATTGCAGCACCTATGACCAGGATGACCCAGAAGGGTGCTCCATTCAGGTGGACAGAGGAGTGCGAGGAGAGCTTTCAGAAGCTCAAGACAACTTTCACTACAACCCCAATATTGGTATTTCCTACAGGTTCGGGGTCTTACACCGTCTATTGTGATGCTTCGTGGATTGGTCTTGGCGCGGTGTTGATGCGGGACGGTAGGGTGATTTCCTACGCGTCCAGACAGTTGAAGGTGCATAAGATGAACTATCCTGTCCACGATCTTGAGCTAGCAGCTATTGTTCACGCCCTGAAGATCTGGTGCCACTATTTGTACAGTGTTCCTTGTGAGATCTACACCGATCATCGGAGTTTGTAGCACATGTTCAAGCAAAAGGATCTTAACTTGCGTCAGTGGAGGGATTGGAGATACTTAAGGATTATGACATCACCATTTTGTACCATCTAGGGAAGGCCAATGTGGTGGTCGATGCTTTGAGTCGCCGGGCAGAGAGTTTGGGGAATTTAGCATATCTTCCAGCATCAGAGAGGCCCTTAATATTGGATGTTCAGGACTTAGCCAACCAGTTTGTCAGATTGGATATTTCGGAGCCGAGACGGGTATTGGCTTGTGTGGTCTCTAGGTCTTCGCTCTGTGATCGTATCAGAGAGCGTCAATATGATGACCCCATCTGCTCGTCCTTCTGGACAGGGTTCAGCAGGGTAATTCAAGAGATGTGACTATTGGTGATGATGGCGTGTTGAGGGTGAAGGGCCGGATATGTGTGACCAATGTGGATGGGCTTCGGGAGTTGATTCTTTAGGAGGCCCACAGCTCGCGGTATTCTATCCACTCGGGTACCGCGAAGATGTACCAGGATTTGAGGCAACACTATTGGTGGAGGTGGATGAAGAAAGATATAGTTGGGTTTATGGCTCTGTGTCTCAACTGTCAGCAGTTTAAGTACGAGAATAGAGACCGGGTGGCTTGCTTCAGAAGGTAGAGATCCCAGAGTGGAAGTGGAAGCGGATCACCATAGATTTCGTAGTTGGTCTCTCATAGACTTTGAGAAAGTTCGACGCTATTTGGGTGATTGTGGATCGGCTGACCAAGTCATCTCATTTCATTCCATTAATGATTACATACTCTTCCGAGCAGCTGGCTCGAGACTACACCAGTGAGATCATCAGACTTCATGGCATACATGTATCTATTATCTCTAACTGGGGTACGCAATTTGCATCACGGTTCTGGAGAGCAGTACAACAGGAGTTGGGGTACTAGAGTGGAGTTGAGCCCAACATTTCACCCTTAGACGGATGGACATTCCGAGCACACTATTTAGATAATAGAGGATATGCTCTGTGCGTGTGTGATGGAGTTTGGAGGGTCATGGGACCAGTTCTTGCCACTTGCAAAGTTTGCCTACAACATCAGTTATCACTCCAACATTCAGACGGCACCGTATGAGGCTCTATATGGTAGGCGGTGTCGGTCCCCAGTGGGTTGGTTCGAGCTGGGCGAGGCCCGATTATTGGGTACAGACTTGGTCCAGGATTCCCTGGATAAGGTGAAGGTGATTCAGGATAGACTTCGCATAGCCCAGTCCAGACAGAAGAGTTATGCAGACTGGAAGGTTCGCGATGTAGCATTGATGGTTGGAGAACGGGTCTTGCTTCGGGTATCGCCTATGAAGGGCGTTATGAGGTTCTGGAAGAAGGGAAAGTTGAGCACAAAGTACATTAGTCATTTTGAGGTGTTGCAGCGTGTTGGGGAGGTTTCTTATGAGATTACTTTACCTCCTATCCTAGCAGGGGTTCATCTGGTTTTCCACGTTTCTATGCTCCGAAAGTATCACGGTGATCCGGCTCATGTATTGGATTTTAGCTCAGTCCAGTTGGACAAGGATCTATCTTATGTCGAGGAGCCAATAGCTTTTTTCGATAGGCAGGTCAGAAAGCTAAGGTCAAAGAACATTGCTTCAGTAAAGGTTCAGTGGAAGGGTCAGCCGGTTGAGGAGATGACTTGAGAGACCGAGTAGGATATGTGCAGCAGTTATCCTCATCCTTTCACAGCTTCATGTATGTCTATATACTCGTTTGAGGACGAACGATTGTTTAAGAGGGGGATGATGTGACGACCCGACCGGTCGTGTTGAGAATTATGGCCCTCATCCCCTATTAACTGTTTCCCCCGTATCTTTTTCTGCTATTGTGACTTGCGAGAGGGTTCGTTTTGGTTTTCGGAGTGAATTGAGACACTTAGTCTCTTAATTGGAAGCTTAAGTTGGAAAAGTTGACCGGATGTCGACTTGTGTGTAATTGACATCGTATATGAATTTTGATGGTCTTATTAGCTCCATTAGGTGATTTTAGATTTAGGAGCACGTCCGAAATGTGATTTGGAGGTCCGTAGCATAATTAGGCTTGAATTAGCTAAATTTGGATTTTTTGCGATTTTGGCCGGCATTGAAAATATCGCGACCAGATTAGATTTCCAGAAGTTGGAGTAGGTTTGTGGTGTCATTTTTTACTTGTCAGTAAAATTTGAGGTCAATCATACGTGGTTTGATAGGTTTCGGCATCAATTGCCGAATTTGGAAATTTCAAGTTCTTTAAGTTTGAATCGGAGGATGATTCGGGATTTTAGCATTGTTTGGGGTGGTTTGAGGGCTCGAATTAGTTCATATGGTGTTTTAGGACTTGTTGATATGTTTGGTCGAGGTCCCGAGGGCCTCAGGTGAGTTTCGGGTGCTTAACAGATCAAAAGTTGGAATTGTGTTATTGCTGAAGCTATCTGAGTTCTGGTGTTTTCGCACCTGCGGTGGGGAGACCGCATGTGAGGGATCGCACGTGCGGGATATGTAGCGCAGAAGCAGGTTTGGGAAGCCCAGGGTGGGTTTTCAAGTGCGGAGTGGACTACGCAGAAGCGGCCTCGTTTCTGCGGTTGGAAGTTGCACATGAGCGATGTGGTCGCAGATGCGGCTCCTTGGTCGCAGGAGCGCATCCGCAGGTACAACCCTCATTTTGCAGATGCGGACCCAGGGGAATTAAGTCATTTCCGCACCTGCGATGGAAATTCCGTAGGTGCGGCATAACAGATGCGATTCTTAGCTCGCAAGTGCAAGATCGCTGGCAGAAAAAGGGGAGAAATCGAGGGTTTGATTCATTTCTTCAAATTTGGACTTGGGAGCTCGGGAATTGGAGATTTGAGAGATTTTCAGAGAGATCTTTGGGGTAACATTCCTAACTCAATTTTGGTTATATTTCATTAATCTATTATTGTTTTCTTCATTTAATGGAGGAATTTGAGTGAGGAAAAGTTCCCCAATCGAATTTCTGAGTTTTGATTGGGATTTAGACATCAGAATTGAATAATTTTGGTACGAGTGAACTCGTGAGTGAATGGGTATTCGTATTTGGTAAGTTTTACCCAATTCTGAGACGTGGGCCCGGGGAGGCTTTTTGGAGAGAATTTCCAAGTTCTTGTTTTAGCTTTGATTTCAGTAGCTAGATTAGTTATTTGTAGTTGTATTCATGTTATATAATTGATTTTGGCTAGATTTAGGCCATTCGAAGTCAGATTTTTGTGGGAAGAGTGTTGTTTCAGATTGATTGAGCTTGGTTCGAGGTAAGTGGCTTGCCTAACCTTGTGTGGGGCAACCCCCCTTAGAATTGATCCTGTTTTTGATATATGAGCGTCGTGTACGTGAGGTGATGAGTACCTACACGGGCTAATTGTAGTAAAAACCCAGTTTCCACTAAGTAATAACATGTTTTCCTTCTTATCTGAATCTTATCAGCATTTGTAGTATCCTGTTAGAGTATTATAACATGCCTACTTGCCTTAACTGCTTATTTGAACTACGTGCAACATGATTAGTGAGTTTACCTGTTTTCCTTAACTTGTACTTAGGATGATTCGTAGGATTTTGTGTTGTAATTATTGAATTCTCCCCCTTGCTCTACATATTTACTTTGGGACTATGGAACGGTATTCCGGGAGATCCCCCTGCTCTGCATATTTACTTTGGGACTACAGAACGGTATTAGGTATTCCGGGAGATTCCCCTGCACATTTATGTTTGGAATACGAGACGGTATCTCGGGAGATCCCCTATTGCATTTCTGTGTATTGAGTTGTTATCCTTCTATGATTTCTTCCTTGTTCAATTCCAGTCTTTAATATACTGCAATATTTCATTTCTTGTCTTGCTATATTATGTATATACCAGTAGAGCCCTGACCTGAACTCGTCACTATTCGATCGAGGTTAGGCTTGGCACTTACTGTGTATCATTGTGGCTTACACACGCCCTTTCCTGCACATGTTTTTCGTGTGCAGATCCAAGTTCATCTTACCAGCCTCATCACTAGATGCAGTCACTGCTGCTTATTGGAGACTTCTAGGTACATCTGCCTACGCTCGCAGATCCTCAGAATCCCCTTCTATTCCCTTATGTTCATTTTCCCGTCTTTTTTTTAGAAAATCATGTATAAAACAGTTAAGACTTCTTAGTAGCTTGTGGCTTACGGTGTTCCGGGTTTTGGGATTGCTTCGTACATTTCAGAAGTGATAATTGTATATGACGAGCGAAATTCAGTTGCTTATTTTATTATTGTTACTGTTAGTAGTTAATGTTCATGCTTTTGTTTCATTTTCGCAAAGTGTTAGGATTACCTAGTCGTAGAGACTAGGTGCGGTCACGACAATTCACGGAGGGGAAATTGGGTCGTGACAGGAGGGGACATGTGAAAGGGGTAAAAGTAACTACAGTAGGGAATGATAATAAAACAGTCAATAAAACTTCAACCCACAAAATGAACAAACATAATGAATAAAATTGCACGGCATCACCCTTCGTGCTTTTACTCTCAGCCTCACCATGAAATTATAAATACGGCACTGCATCACGATTCGTGTTTTTATTCTCTATTTCAGCATGAAACAATGGATACTGCACAACATCACCCTTCGTGTATTAACTCTCAAATATGACACGTTATCACCCTTCGTGTATTAACTCTCACATATGGCACGACATCATCCTTCGTGCATTAACACTCACATATGGCATGGCATCACCCTTCATGCATTAACACTCACATTTGGCACGTCATCACTCTTCGTGCATTAACACTCTTTCTTACCATGTAACAATGAACATATAACAAAAGGGAGATAGAATAAGCAAGAACATGCCTTACATCAACAATGGTTCCACAATACCAACCTCAACTTCGGAAACAATACTCAATTATCACAGATAGCTTGTAAATGCGGAAAGAATGATAAATATGGTAATTAACTAGTCTAAGCATGGATATCATGATTAAAGGAAGAAATTATAACGACCCGACCGATCGTTTTGAGCTCTAGCACATCATTCAGCGGTTTGAGGCCTTGAATAGCTTCACTTCAGGTATTATGACTCGTACGCGTTGTCAGAATTGAATTTCAGGAAGTTCGGAGTTGATTTGGAAAGAAAATTCTTTTTCGGAAGCTTTAAGTTGGAAGAATTGACTAAGGTCTGACTTTTGAGTAAACGACCTTGGAATCAGGATTTGAAGGTTCCAACAGGCTCGTATGATGATTTTGGACTTGGGCGTATGTCCTGAACGGGTTTTGGATAACCTAGGAGCATTTCGGCGCCTATTGTGGAAAGTTGGCATTTAGGAAGAATTACATAAATTTGGGTTGAAGTGTATTTTCATGTTATCGATGTCTGTTTGGGATTCTGAACCTCAGAATAGCTCCGTATGATGATTCTAGTTTTAGATACACCATTCGGATGTGGATTTGGAGGTCCGTAGGTCATTTCGATGTCATTTAGCGAAAGTTGAAAATTTGAAGGTTTTTGGAAAGTTTGACCGAGAGTGGACTTTTTGATATCGGGGTCAGATCTCGATTCCGGAGGTTGGAATATGTCTGTGATGTCATTTGGGACTTGTGTGCAAAATTTGAATTCGTTCCTGATTGATTTGATATGTTTCGACACAAGATATATAATTTGGAAATTTATAAGTTTGACTCTAGAAGCAATTCATGATTTTGATGTTGTTTGACGTGGTTTGAAGCTTCGACTAAGTTCTTATTGTGTTTTGGGACTGATTTGTGCAATTGGACGGGGTCCTGGGGTCTCGAGTGTGTTTGGGTTGTGTCGCGCTCTTATTTGATGATTCGACGTCGCAGGAGCGGATATGGGTCCGCAGGTGCGCACACGAAGGTGCGACCTTTTGATCGCAGAAGCGGATGCCGAGTTTTAAGTGAAATCCGCCCCTGTGATGGAAATTCTGCAGGTGCGGGACCGTAGATGCGGTGGACCCCCGCAGAAGCAAGATCACTAGTAGAAAACGGGCCAAATTGAGGGTTTATGTCATTTGTCACATCTCACGTTTTCGTACGTTAAAAGTTTTGTCTTCGGTTAACCGACGTGAACTCGGGATGAGATCATTTTGACGTTAACATATTTACGTTATTTAAAAAAAATGATAAATAAGTGTTATGAAGGATAAAGGGGTACACGGATTAAGGAAACCGAGTTTCGTTGAAAATGGACAATTTAGAATAAAATACGGGTCGAGCGATAATACCTGATAATTATGAACTAGTACCATGCAAGGTACAATATGACCACAGTAGTATAATATATAAATTTTATTAAAAATGAGTAGTATTTTCAAGTAATTTAAAATAATTCTTAATTATACGGGTAACAGGACATTACCTAATTAATTAATTGATTATTGGATAAAGTTTAANGGTGTTATATACGCGTATATATGTATGTATATATATGTATATGGGATATGGGAAAGGTTATGGCGTTATATACGCACCACCACTTGATCAGCTGGTATATGATGATGATGTTGCCCACAATGGCTGAAATATGATTCAAACGGCGTTATATATGCGTATATATGTATGTATATATATATGATTCAAACGGCGTTATATACGCGTATATATGTATGTATATGGGATATGGGAAAGGTTATGGCGTTATATACGCACCACCACCTGATCAGCTGGTATACGATGATGATTTTGCCCACAGTGGCCGATATGATATGATGGGATGCCCTCAGAGGCTGATGATGTTGTGAAACATATACCTATGCACGACATGACATTCATACGCATATGCATGATGCTAAAAGTGATTTATTATTATAGAGTTATCCAGACATACAGGTTGAGTCAATTACTCTATATCTCTTCCATGTCTCTTATGTATTTATCTATGTGCCTTACATACTCAGTACATTATTCGTACTAACGTCCCTTTTGCCTGGGGACGCTGCGTTTCATGCCCGCAGGTGCAGGTAGGCAAACTGACGATCTCCCTTCTTAGGATCCCTGATCATCGAGAGTTTGAGTGCTCCACTTGATCCAGAGCTACTTTTTATTTTGGTACGATACGTTTGTATATAGATATATATGGGTATGTGGCCTTGCCGGCTTCCACTTTTTAGATGTATAGTTGTCTATAGCACCCTTGTCGGCTCGTCCTACGTATGTTGTACGTATATGTATGTATGAATTTTTGTGCAGATTTTCTTCATGTATAATGTTCTCGTAATCAGCAGATGTTATTCAGGTTCATATTTTAGACGTATGTTTATGAGTGTTTGACAGGTAGGACTCAGGCACCCGTCTACATACCGTGTCTAGTAGAGTCTTGTTTATGGGTGTGTCGTGCACCACACTTATAAACAGGAGGCTACATGACATATAGGATGTTATCCTCTCTTTTTATCTCAGATCGTGCAATACAAGAATTCATGTTCCTAACGATACATTATATTGTCAGCAATGCCCCCAAAGAGTACGGCCGCCCAGAAGGGAAAGTCTGTGGCTGGTGAGACTACTAGTCGAGCGCCACGAGTTACCAGGGCTCAGGGAGAATCTCATGGTGAGGTTCCATCTTAGACTTCACATACCCCGCCTTTTCCAGAAGAGCTCCGAAGGGCACCAGCTTCAGTGCCTGGCCCTGTACATTCAACACCTCAGCCGGATGCGTCGGGTCAAGAGATGAGAGATGTTGTTCGGTTATTGACCCGATTAGTAGCTGCACAGGCTCGACGTCACAAAACAGGTATCGGTCACGTAGATAGGTCTGTGAGTGAGAGGGTTCATGACTTTATTAATTTAGACCCTCCGGTATTCACTGGATTAGACCCGAATGAGGACCCTCAGGTATTTATTGATAGAGTGTAGAGGACGTTACGGGTAATGAAGGCCACTATGACTGAGTCAGTTGAGCTAGCTTCCTATAGACTCCGAGATGTTGCAGTTAATTGGTACGAGTCTTGGGAATTGTCCACAGGTGAGAATGCCCCTCCAGCGGTATGTCAAGAGTTTACAGAAGCTTTTCTTCGTCATTATCTGCCATCAGAGCTTAGGCGAGCCAGAGTTGATAGGTTCTTGACCCTTCGGCAGGGAAACATAAGTGTTCGGGAGTGCAGTCTTCAGTTTGATTCATTGGATAGGTATGCTGCCACCACTACTGTATCTAAGATGGAGGATCGGGTTCACCGATTCGTGATGGGATTAGAGCCTCACTTGCTTAACGATTGTATGTCGGCTTCACTTTATCCAGACATGGATATTTATCGTATGCAGGCATATGCTTAGGGTGTAGAGGAGTGTAAACAGAAACAGAGGACCGACCGTGAGCATGATAAGGCCCAGAATAAGAGAGGGAGGTCTTCAGGTCCTTCTGGTGAGTTTCGAGGTGGTCAGAGGCAGCAGTATTCAAGATATCCATCCCAGCCCTCGGCTAGCGCGCCCCTTCAGTTTGGTGGTAAGAAATTTGATCGTTCTACATATTCAAGGCCTAGTTAGAATTTTAGGGCCTCAGGTTCTCAGTATAGGGGTGAGTCAAATCAGATGAGGCCACCCTTGCCACGATGTACTCAATGTGGTAAGCAACATACTGGGTAGTGCCGTATGATATTAGGTGTTTGTTATACTTGTGGTTATCCGGGACACGTTATGAGGGATTATCCGATGAGATGTGATGCAAGCGTAGCTCAGCCACAGAGATCTATAGCTGGATCGTCATCATCATTACACCCCCTAGGCAAGGTCCCCATGCACCAATGAGTCATGGTAGAGGCAGAGGCGGAGCATCTAGCTCGAGCAGCCCTCAGACATGGGCCGGGGGAGGCTTTTTAGGGAGATTTTCCAATTTCTTGCTTTAGCTTTGATTTAATTAGCTAGATTAGTTCCTTATCGTTATATTTATGATATGTAATTCGATTTTGTCTAGATTTGGGCCATTCGGAATCGGATATACGTGGAAAGAGCATTTTTACGGATTGTTGTTTCGAGGTAAGTGGCTTGCCTAACCTTGTGTGGGGAAAATTACCGTTAGGGTTTGGTACTACCTTGATGTGAGAATCGTGTACGTTAGGTGACGAGTACGTACATGGGCTAATTGTTGTAAAAACCCGATTTCTGCTAAGTAATAATTTGTTTCCTTCTTATTTGAGTCATATCAGCATGTGTAGTATCCTGTTAGATTAGAATAGCATGTTTACTTGCCTTAATTGTTTATCTGAACTCCGTGCAACATGTTTAATGAATTTCCTGCTTTTCTTTGACTTGTACTTAGTCTATATTGTAGGATTTCGTGTTGTAGCTGTTAAATTCCATTATTTGAGTTGTGTATTTACTTTTGGGACTACGGAACGGTATTCCGGGAGATTCCCCTGCATATTTACTTTGGGACTACGGAACGGTATTCCGGGAGATCCCCCTGCATATTTACTTTGGGACGATGGAACGATATTCTAGGAGATCCCCTTGTCTTGCATATTTACTTTGGGACTACGGAACGGTATTCCGGGAGATCCCCCTGCACATTTACGTTTGGGACTACGAGATGGTATCTTGGGAGCTCCCTTGTTGTTATCTCTGTGTACTGAGATTTTACCTTTCTATTATTTCATTCTTATTAAATTTTGGTCTTTATTTTATTGCGATATTTCACTCTGCCTTATTTTTATTATATATATACCAGTAGGGCCCTGGTCTGACCTCGTCACTACTCGACCGAGGTTAGGCTTGAAACTTACTTGGTACCATTGTGGTGTACTTATGCCCTTCCCTGCACATGTTTTTAGTGTCCAAATCCAGGTTCCTCCTACCAGCCTCGTTCTTAGTTGCAGCTGCTGCTGTTCTGGAGACTTCTAGGTACATCTACCCGCGCCCGCAGATCCTCGGAGTCCCCCTCTATCCCCCCATGTTAATTCTTTCTCTTATTTCTATAGAAAATGATGTATAGAACAGTTAGAACTTCGTAGAAGCTTGTGACTTACGGTGTTCCTGGTCTTGGGAGTGTTATGTATATTTCAAGAGTTGATTATTGTATATTTCGAGTGGCATATAAATTGTTTATTTAAAATATCTACGGCTGCTAGTTGTTAATTTTCATATTTTTTATTTTATTTTCGCAAAGTGTTAGGCTTACCTAGTCGTAGAGACTATGCCACGACCCGACCGGTCAATTTGAGCTCTAGCGCGTCGTTCAACGGTTTGAAATCATGAGCATCTCCATTTTAGGTATTATGACTCGTAGGCATGGTCGGAGTTGAATTTCGGGAAGTTCGGAGTCAAATTGGAAAAACAATTCTCATTTCAGAAGCCTTAAGTTGGAGAAATTGGCTAAGATTGGAATTTTCAGTAAACGAACTCCGAATCAAGATTTGAAGGTTCCTACAGGTTCGTATGATGATTTCGGACTTGGGCGTATGTCCGGATTGGACTTTGGATAACCCTGGAGAGTTTCAGCGCATATTGTGGAAGTCAACATTTTTGAAGAAATTTTCTAAGTTTGGCTTGAAGCGTATTTCAGTGATATTGATGTCCGATTGGGATTTCGAGCTTGGGAATAGCTCCGTATGGTGATTCTGGAGTTGGGAGCGCGATTGAAAGTGAATTCGGATGTCCGTAGGTTATTTTAAAGTCATTTGGCCAAAGAAAGAAATTTGAAGGCTTTGAAGAATCCGACCCGAAGTGAAAATTTTGATATTGGGGTCGGAATGCAATTCCGGAAGTTTGAGCAGGTTCGTAATGTTGAATATGACTTGCGTGCAAAATTTGGGGTCAATTGGACGTGATTTGATAAGTTTTCGGCATCAGATGTGGAAGTTTGAAAGTTCAAAGTTCATAAAGTTGAATTTTAGTGCGATTCGTGATTTTGGCATTGTTTGATGTGATTTGAAGCCTCGAGCAAGTTCGTGTGAGGTTATGGGACTGAGTCGTGTGATTACACGGGGTCCCGAGGGCCTCGGGTGTGTTTTGGGGTGGTTCCGGGTTATTTCCAAGTGTTTGGTTGCTGCTGTTTTCTAGTGTTTTGGGGGTTTAGTGCGATCGCAGACTTAGTTGTGCCATCGCGGAGAAGAAATTTGTGGGCTGGAAGTTTGGCTTGTGCGATCGCACTTGTAGGTGTGAAACCGCACAGAAGGAAAACTGAGGCTGCAGGATTTGGCTTGTGCGACCGCAGTGTCTACTGTGCGATCGCACAAGATGTGCTTGGAGGCTTCTGAACTTGGCATGTGCGATTGCGGATGATGGTGTGCGATCACACAGAAGGATTGTCTGGGCAGTTTTCTATTTTAAATGGGATTTTGGACACTTCACCAATTCTTTCACTTGGTTAGGGCGATTTTGGAGAATTTCAAAGGGTGATTTTCATCAAGCATCATCAGGTAAGAGATTCCTTCTCATTCCAAGTTAAATACAAGGTTTATGCATGGATTGAACATGAAAAATTGTGGAAAATTGGGAATTTTGAAGAAAACCTAGAAAATGGGTAATTTGGAATTTTAGCCACGAATTTGAGCAATGAATTTAGAGTAAATTATATATTTGAGTTAGTAAGACTATGGGTAAGGTATATCTGCGAGAAATTTCGAGATCCGGGCACGTGGGCCCGAAGGCATTTTGGTCAATGCACTGAGCGGAGTTGGGAAAGTATATAATTTGACTTGTTGCAAATATTAGAATGAATTTTCATTGCTTTGCCCGTTATTTGGTAGTTTTGGGGTGTTGTGCATCCATTTGAGTCGTCGGAAGGGCTTGGAAGCCGGTTATGAAATTTCGGAGCGAGGTAAGTCTCCTTTCTAACTTTGTGAGGGGGAATTGTCCCCCTAGGTGAACTAATTAAGTATGTGTTACTATCTGCGGAGGCTACGTACGCATGAGGTGACGGGAGTCCGTGCGTAGCTACTATTATGCCATGTCCGGGTAGTCTAGGACCCACTAGCATGCCTTACGTGTTGTACATGTGATCCTGCCCATAATATTAGATTGTTAATGCTATTGAATCGGTAAATTATTTCCTAAGAAGACTAGAGTGTACTTCTCTTAATCATTTAGAAAGAGAATTGATTCCTCCATGGATAATTATTGAATATTATTAAACTTGGCAAATGAGTTTCAAAACAAAGATTTAAATGCTATTTTTCGTGTTCCTTTAAGAAGAATTTTATCATTTTCTTGAGAAGTTGTTTTCTTTATGAAAATGTGGATTTATTATGTGAATACGTGTACATATGAGCACCTGATTCACAGGTATGATTCGCGAGCAGGCTAGCCTTATTGTTATTATGTTGACTGCGTCGGATGATCGATTCGCGAGTGGGGAAAATAGATGCATCTATGGTTCGAGTCGTTCGACCCTTCGGCAGTGCACCGTTTATTATTGTTGGTCCGCGCCGTTCGACCCTTGGCATTTCTTGCGCATGATAATTGTTGCGTATTTTTTGTGATTTATACATGTTTATCGGCCTAAGGAAATTCTTAACTTCCAGTTAAAAAGAAGAAGAATTGATCTGTGAAATGTGAAATAAGTTTGATGTTCTCATCCCTAATTATCATTTAAATTGTCAACTGAAATGACGAAGGTGTTAAAGTGTTAAATATAAGAAGAACTGATATTCCTTATCCCTGATATTTAAATAAATTGCCTATGACATTCATGCTTAGTGTCTCACTTGATTATACTAAATTGACCTCTAGCAAGTGTCAAATCGACCTCTCGTCACTACCTCTCTAAGGTTAGGGGGGATACTTACTGAGTACACGTTGTTTTCGTAATCATGCTACACTTGCTGTGCATTTTTATTGCACAGTATTTTCACAGCGATGTGGCTGGTTTGGAGACTTAGGCGAGCTGCATCATCCGGAGGCGATCCGCAGCTGACAAAGTCTCCCTCGTACTGTATTCATTTTGTTTTAAATTACATTGTCCATTTTGTATCTCGGACAAGCTTTGTAATGATTGTATAAATTCTTAGAAATTGCTCATGCACTTGTGACACCCGGTTCTGGGATGTGTTTGGGAATTAATTTAATAAATGGAATGGTTTACCTGTCGTATTTATTTGATAAATTTTTATTCGCTATTATGACTTGTAAGTGAAAGGTAACAATTTCGAAAAATGTTTAAACATGAATTTATTTCAATTAATTAATGGTTGACTTGCTTGACGGTGGTGTCCGACGCCATCACGACCTTAATAGATTTTGGGTCGTGACAACATTGTATCAGATCACTAGGTTCCCTTAGGTCTCACGATTCATGAGCAAGTCTAGTAGAGTCTTGCGGATCGGTACATAGACGTCTGTACTAATCTTCAAGAGGCTACAGGGCTGTTAGGAGTACTTCCCTTCTTGATTCTTCATTGTGCGATTTGATTCCTCTGTGGCTTATGCCTACGTTTCTTCCTACTCAATCTTACGCGTCGCGAAGAGCTTGATATGAATCAGGAATTTGAGGAATTGAAATGGTGCTACGGATATGATGCGAGATGTTTTCCATATGTAAGTGGTTGAGGCTATTGTTATGGCCCTGCGGAAGGATAATACGTTGTTTTAGCTCAGTAGCTGTGTTTCTGATAGCCTTGAGGTTATGCTCAGGTTGTGATGATGTTTACGATTTGGTTATCGCACGATGTCGATGCATGATAGAATGCTTGCCCATATGTTGGGGGTGGTGAATGGCTTGAAGGGAGGTCTTCTCAGGGCGTGATTTTGAGATTTCAGCATTTTAGTTCCGGCAGAGGAAAGGCAATTGGATTATGAATGGTCCGGTTGGGGTTGATAAAGTAGTAAGACTTGGTGTTTTCAAGTAAGGTGGAGTATTCACCTGTGATGTGTTATCGTCGTCCTTGATCGAATGAAATGTGTTAAGTCTGTCGGTGCTATGGTATCTTCGGTTGTTGGGTCAGAGTGTTGTGAAGTAGTATTGAAGAAGCGGATGTCAGGGACCATGAGGCGCGGTGGTTCAGTACTGGATAAGTGTTGATAATGAAGGCAGCTCGAGATAGATGATCTTCGGAGAGTTTGAAGTCATGGAAAACTGCTGGATTAAGAACTACAGAGAATGATATTGAATTGAGGCAGCAATTGGGAAACATACGATGAAGGAAGACATGTGAGAAGTGTCAGGCGGCGGCTAAATTTCTAAAAGGCCAGGCGTAAGGAAAGGAGGTCAGGTAGTGCTTAAAGGAATGAGATTAAAAGGGGGAGAGTGGAAGCGTAGCACAGGAGTTCAGTGGTAAGACAACTGCCTATCTTGAGGGAAAGTTTGAGGGTTTTAGTGGATGGTGATTGGGTCCACGAGCTTAAGTTGAAATATGGATTATTTTTGCTGAAGGTTGGATACAACAGTGAGGAGTTGTTAGGAATGAAGGAGGATGCAATGTGGAGGCGAATTTAAAGATGTTGTAGCGCATTTAGTAGATGCGAACGGACTGGTAAAGTTGGTGAATGAGAGCAGGCTTATGATGGGGTATTGATGTTGCAGAGAGTGTGCACTTCAGCGTCATTGGAAGGTGTCAGTTGGTGATTTCCACAGGTGGGATATCTCCTGTGAGTAGGTTAGCGGTTGCATGGTTGGCAAGTTTCTGCGAGGGATTCTAGTGGCTATTCAGTAGGAGGCAGAATGTGTGAATGATGCTAGGGAATTTGAGTATTTAAGGAGTGCTAACAAGGGAATTCGGAAGAATTGGACGGATTGGTTAAGCAAAATCATTCTAACAAAAGATAAAGGATCTCAATAGGGTCTAGAGTGGTGCAAGAAGTAGCTTTGGGCTAAGTGAGGGAGTCTCACCACCTGAAATTGGGTTGCAGGGTTTTGTTCTCGCGGGGTTGCGGATTGTCGGCATAGTGGCAAGATATTACAGCTAAGGGAAAGGAGAAAAATGGTGAATTATGCATGGGATTTGATAAATATGTGCACCAGTTGGTCCTGTTGGGCCAGGGTCAGGCTTTGAAAGATTCAGAATTTATGCTTAAGGCATAGGCGAGTTGCAAGGGTAGTGACTCAGTCACTTGTTTCATTGAAAAGGGTGTTCATGTGCTAGAATAGCCTTGGAGTTGATTGTGTTCGGATCCAGTCAGAGTGGGTGACTCTCAATAGTGGTTCTAATGAATTCGAAGTTAAGAACGCAGTGTTTAAGGGTTAAAGGCAGCAATATGATTAAGAATTGAGCTTTTGCAGCGTAATTTCAGAGAGAGAGAAAATGGTTGGAGTGCTCTATATTATTTTCAGTGTACAGGATAATATTGGAGGAGTGAGAGAAATAAACTCTGGATTTGTAGAAAGATTATCAGGATAGGTATATTGGTCGAAGATGTGAATGCGCACAAGCAGGGTATGAGACGGTTTGTGGGATTGAGGCAGCATGGTCTCGCGAATCAAGGCCACTCGAGATGAGTGAGGATTGAGTTTGCTATGACTTTAATGGGGTTACTATTATTTCTGAGGCAGTTAAGGATGATTAAAAGAAGATAGATTGATTAGCCATGGTTGAAATGACACATTTAAGGCAGTGATCAGTTTCGTCAGTGTAATTAAATTATTCATTTGGTTTGGGCCGGTATGTGCGGGGCTTGTCAGCCGTCGTAATGGATTTCATGTGGGAGCATTCGAGTGCTATGGCCTTTCAGGTGTAGGCGGATCCCGAAATGTTTATGGTGGTTCAGACCACTACTTAAGGATTTCCATGTTGGGTGATTGTGAGTTCACTTGAGTGTTGTTATTGTTCTCTTGAATTGAGGAAAGTAAGAGGTTTCTATATGATGAAGTGTTCACCCTGTTAGCAGTTCAGTAAGTATGATGGAATTCCTGTGCCATTCCTTATCGGCATGTTGGGTGCAGTAGTCAGTGTGGAGCTGGAAGTAGGAATCGGGAATGCGGTTCAGTGTTATCAAGGATTTCCTGAGCTCGGATGAGCAAGAAAAAGTGACTTTAAAGTTCAGAGTAAGCTGGTGTTATCTTCAGTGTCACCTGAGATCGATATTCGCTGAAAGAGGCTTTGTACCCTGGTCATGGGTTCTTGATGTGTTTTCCAGCATTAGTGTGGTCGGTGGTACGGATGTGCAGACTTGCTACCTTGTGTGGAAGGTTGTGGGAGCGTGACCACGAGAGGATCGTATGAGTGTGACATGTAGTCACTTAATGGATTGAAGATTTGGACTGAGTATAAAGAAGTGTAATATTGCTTATTTGAGAATTTATGCCTGGAAGGCGTTTGATTCATTTGGTTGTGGATTGTGCGGTGTTTATCCCGACTATGATGGTTGTTCTTACGTATTATGAGAGGAAGTGGGTTAATATGGACCCAGGTAAAGCTATTAGCCTAGTTCGGTTCGAGCAAGGTAGACTCGATTTTGTGGATGGATTTAAATAGGATTAAGGGCTCCGTATGAGTCAGGTATGTTCATTTCCGTATAGCGCTACTTAAGGAGGGGTGTTGGAATATTAGATGTTGTTCCGTCTTTGTTAAATACCGGTATATTATGATCGTGCCGTGTGAGTTATGAAACGGCTTGATAATTTCGTATGTGTTGAGATTTCCACGTAGTGATGAGGTTATGTGAGCAGGATGGCTCTCGAGATTCATATTATATATCGCACCTCAGTTGTGCTTAAGTTTTGTAGCATATGGCTTTATCAGTCTCCCCAGGATGGTATTGTGCACTTAGCGTGCTTGTGACCGATGTTCGATATTTGTGCTAGTGAGCAATTTGGCTCGGTGTGTGTCTTCTTACGTGAATTTTATGTTATTTGGATCGGGTGGCACGCCTCCACGGGCATGTTATTTTGATCGGGTGGCACGCCGCCACGGGCATGTTAATTGGATCGAGTTGCGCGCCGCAACAGGTCCCCTATATCTATTTTTCTTATGTTATACTTCCTATTTTCTGAGGAAAGTCCATATTATTTGTGTGAGTTGAGTAGTCCCTTCCTGAGTCATTTCTTATGTATCATGTTCGAGTTGTGGCCTATTGGCGCATTGTGGCATCATGTGAGACTGTTAGTCATGTCTGGGATGATTTATTGTCTGAACAGTTCATACTAGGTGAGACGAGATTATTTGATCAGGGATCAGTGCAATAAGGTTATGCATAATATATTAAAGGACAATTACCATTGTTTGGTTCGTAATGGGATGATGATCTAAGTCAAAAAGGAGAGATTCAATGTTTGGTTAACTCTGCAGTTTGTTAGGAATTTCTACACCTCTCCTCCGTTGTGGTGGTATCATCAGCATTATAGTAGGATGTATGTATATATATTATAAGGTGCATTGGGAGCATCAGATTCGTAGAATTTTAGCTGTTAAGGTTCAGGTAATGTCATGGTGGCTAGATGATGAATTATGCGGTGCATGGTGCTTATTCAGCCAAGGTATGCAGTCATGTTATGGTATATCGTGTGGTAGTTGATACGACATTTATATATTGAAAACAGGCCTGGTAGAGAATTTTAGGTGTTGTGACTGGGTTCTAAGCTTATTGTATTGATAAAAGAGGATATCTTCGGATTTGATCAAGCTAATATACTCAGCTGAGTTGTGGTGGCACAGGCAGGTGCACGAGGTGTTAAACAGTGAGTTCAGATAACTCCAGAGCAGTTTTTAGCACGTTCGATGGCGAACGTCTGTTTAAGTGGGGGAGAATGTAACGACCCGACCGGTCGTTTTGAGCTCTAGCGTGTCGTTCAGCGGTTTGAAGTCATGAGCAGCTCCATTTCAGGTATTATGACTCGTAGGCATGGTCGGAGTTGAATTTCGGGAAGTTCGGAGTCAAATTGGAAAAATAATTCTCATTTTAGAAGCCTTAAGTTGGAGAAATTGGATAAGATTGAAATTTTGAGTAAACGACCTCCGAATTAGGATTTGAAGGTTCCTGCAGGTTCATATGATGATTTCGGACTTGGGCGTATGTCCGGATCGGACTTTGGATAACCCGGGAGCGTTTCAGTGCATATTGTGGAAGTCAGCATTTTTGAAGAAATTTCCTAAATTTGTCTTGAAGCGTATTTTAGTGATATTGATGTCCTCTTGGGATTCCAACCCTGGGAATAGCTCCGTATGGTGATTCTGTAGTTGGGAGCGCGATCAGAAGTGAATTCGGATATCCGTAGGTTATTTTGAAGTCATTTGGCTAAAGATAGAAATTTGAAGGTTTTGAAGAATCTGACCATAAGTGGAAATTTTGATATCGGGGTCAAAATGCGATTCCGGAAAGTTGAGCAGGTCCGTAATGTTGAATATGACTTGCAAAATTTGGGTTCAATCAGACGTGATTTGATAGGTTTCGGCATCGGATGTGGAAGTTTGAAATTTCAAAGTTCATAAAGTTGAACTTTAGTGCGATTCATGATTTTGGCGTTGTTTGATGTGATTTGAAGCCTCGAGCAAGTCCGTGTGAGGTTATGGGACTGATTCGTGTGATTGGACGGGGTCCCGAGGGCCTAGGGTGTGTTTCGAGGTGGTTCCGGGGTTATTTCCAAGTGTTTGGATGCTGCAAATTTCTGCTGTTTTGTGGGTTAAGTACGATCGCATCCTTAGTTGTGCGATCACGGAGAAGAAATTTGAGTGCTGGAAGTTTGGCTTGTGCGATCGCACTTGTAGATGTGCAACTGCACAGAAGGAAAAGTGAGGCTGCAGGATTTGGCTTGTGCGACTGCAATGTCTACTGTGCTATCGCACAAGGTGTGTTTGGAGGCTTCTGAACTTGGCTTGTGCGATCGCGGATGAAGGTGTGCGATCGCACAGAAGGTTTGTCTAGGCAGTGTTCTATTTTAAACGGGATTTTGGCCATTTCATCAATTCTTTAACTTGGTTAGAGCGATTTTGGAGAATTTCAAAGGGTGATTTTCATCAAGCATCATAAGGTAACAGATTCCTTCTCATTCCAAATTAAATACAAGGTTTATGCATGGATTGAACATGAAAATTTGTGGAAAATTGGGAATTTTGAAGAAAACCTAGAAAATGGGTAATTTGGATTTTTAGCCACGAATTTGAGCATGGAATTTAGAGTAAATTATATATTTGAGTTAGTAAGACTATGGGTAGGGTATATCTTCGAGAAATTTCGGAATCCGGGCACGTGGGCCCGAGAGCATTTTGGTCAATTCACTGAGCGGAGTTGGAAAATTATATAATTTGAATTGTTGCAAATATTATAATGGATTTTCATTGCTTTACCCGTTATTTGGTAGTTTTGGGGCGTTGTGCATCCATTGGAGTCGTCGGAAGGGCTTGGAAGCCGGTAATGGAATTTCGGAGCGAGGTAAGTCTCCTTTCTAACTTTGTGAGGGGAAATTGTCCCCCTAGGTGAAGTAATTAAATATGTGATGCTATCTGCGTGGGCTACGTACGCACGAGGTGACGGGAGTCCGTGTGTAGCTACTATTATGTCATGTCCGGGTAGTCTAGGACCCACTAGCATGCCTTACGTGTTGTACATGTGATCCTGCCCATAATATTTGACTATTAATGCTATTGAATCGGTAAATTATTTCCTAAGAAGTCTAGAGTGTACTTCTCTTAATCATTTAGAAAGAGAATTGATTCCTCCGTGGATAATTGTATTCCTGATAAGGCTATATTATTGAATATTATTAAACTTGGCAAATGAGTTTCAAAACAAAGACTTAAATGCTATTTTTTGTGTTCCTTTAAGAAGAATTTTATCATTTTCTTGAGAAGCTGTTTTCTTGATAAAAATGTGGATTTATTATGTGAATACGTGTACATATGAGCACCTGAGTCGCAGGTATGATTCGCGAGCAGGCTAGCCTTATTGTTATTATGTTGACCGCGTCGCATGATCGATTCGCGAGCGGGGAAAATAAATGCATCTATGGTTCGAGCCGTTCCACCCTTTGGCAGTGCACAATTTATTATTGTTGATCCGCGCCGTTCGACCCTCGGCATTTATTGCGCATGATAATTGCTGCGTATTTCCTGTGATTTATACATGTTTATCGGCCTAAGGAAATTCTTAATTGCCAGTTAAAAAGAAGAAGAATTGATGTGTAAAATGTGAAATAAGTCTGATGTTCTCATCCCTGATTATCATTTAAATTGTCAACTGAAATGACGAAGGTGTTAAAGTTTTAAATATAAGAAGAACTGATATTCCTTATCCCTGATATTTAAATAAATTGCCTATGACATTCATGCTTAGTGTCTCACTTGATTATACTAAATTGACCTCTAGCAAGTGTCAAATCGACCTCTCGTCACTACCTCTCTTAGGTTAGGCGGGATACCTACTGAGTACACGTTGTTTTCTTACTCATGCTACACTTGCTGTGCATTTTTATTGCATAGGTACTTTCACAGCGATGTGGCTGGTTTGGAGACTTATGCGAGCTGCATCATCCGGAGGCGATCCGCAGTTGACAGAGTCTCCCTCGTACTGTATTCATTTTGTTTTAAATTCCATTGTCCAATTTGTATCTCGGACAAGCTTTGTAATGATTGTATAAATTCTTAGAATTTGCTCATGCACTTGTGACACCGGGTTCTGGGATGTGTTTTGGATTTAATTTAATAAATGGAATGGTTTACCTATCGTATTTATTTGATAAATTTTTATTCGCTATTATGACTTGTAATTGAAAGGTAAAGATTCGAAAAATGTTAAAACATGAATTTATTTCAATTAATTAATGATTGGCTTGCCTGACGGTGGTGTCCGGTGCCATCACGACCTTAATAGATTTTGGGTCGTGACAGACTAGGTGCCGTCACGACAACTCACGGAAGGAGAATTTGGGTCGTGTCAGCGTTGGTTGCTCTGCCTTAACCAGAACTCTTGTTGTCGATCTTGGTATCCTTCTTGAAAGTTCAACGTACATTTGTCCGTGCAAGAAAATATATTGCGGTAAATATAGTCCGATATTTAGGACGTTTGTCCTTGTACTTTATTTATTATATTTGCAAATATAAATATGCTAAAAATTATTTTCACACAAATTTAAAATATTATTCCTTAGTTTAGAAAGGTGAAAGTTGAATTTAGGGATAAGAATATACTTAGAAGCACATTAACCAGTATCATAACTTTGATTGTATAGCGTTATTGTCAAAATTTCTATATACCATCTATGTGCTATTACATAAGCTATTCGGCGTATCTAAGTTTATTAGTAGCATGACAGGCGTATTTCTCTTTAAAAATAACCTATATACAATGGAAGATCAATTTTAACTTATATACAAGTGACGCTAACATACGTAAAAAATAAGAAACTTGACAACAAACATATATGGTAGAAGGTCGTTTGGTATTAAATAATTTAGTATTCTTCTCAGTAGTAATTATTGGTATCATTTTCTATTGAGTCAAAAATTAATTTTTTTTTTATTTTTGACTGTAATATTTTGCAATCAACCTTTTATTTAGTTGATCAACATATTCATTTCTGCTAGTTAAGATATTTTTTTAAATTATATTATGCGATTTGCACAAAATTACATTTTAATGTAATGATAGAAATATTTATCTTATTAAATATAGTAATATTATCATTGGGATTTATAACCAAGTGTTCAGGAAGAACCAAATCATCTTTTATTGGATGTTCTTCTTCGTTTCCGACACGAAACAAGAAGACACTAAATACCAGATTTGTTCTTGCTTTATAGTTTATATTTCTTATCAGTTGAATCTTTTTCGTTTGAAGCTAGAACTTTGGCAAGCTAGCTTTTACAATCTATGCTTTCGTCGATTTTAGAACTACTGGTAGTATTTGACATAAATCACCTACCAAACCATTAATTTTTCACCAAACGATTCATTAATATCTAATATATCTCTAGAACTCCGGGCAATTATTTTGATTGTTTGACACTTAGCTATAAGTGTTTCATCTCATATTATCAATTTTGCTTTCCTGACAAATTTAGTACCGTTTCTCTGTTTTGATATATTTGTGATGGGTATTTAAATTGTTTGAAGAGGTATCAAATCTAAAGTGGGTGTAACGGCCCGACCGGTCATTTTGAGCTCTAGCACGTCGTTCAGCAGTTTGAGGTCATGAGCAGCTCCGTTTCAGGTATTATGACTTGTAGGTGTCGTCAGAATTGAATTTTGGGAAGTTTAGAGTCAATTTGGAAAGAACATTCTCATTTCAGAAGCCTTAAGTTGGAGAAATTGACTAAGATTGAAATTGTGAGTAAACGACCTCCGAATCGGGATTTGAAGGTTCCTGCAGGTTCGTATGATGATTTCGGACTTGGGCGAATGTCCGGATCGGGTTTTGGATAACCCGAGAGCATTTCAGCATATATTGTGGAAGTTATTATTTTGAAGAAACTTTCCTAAGTTTGGCTTGAAGCACATTTCAGTGTTATTGATGTATGTTTGGGATTCCAAGTCTGGGAATAGCTTTGTATGATGATTCTGGAGTTGGGAGCACAATCGAAAGTGAATTCGGATGTCCGTAGGTCATTTTGAAGTCATTTGGCTAAAGATAGAAATTTGAAGGTTTTTGAGAAATCCGACCGGAAGTGGAAATTTATCGGAGTCGGAATGTGATTCCGAAAGTTGGAGCAGGTCCGTAATGTTGAATGTGACTTATGTGCAAAATCTGAGGTCAATCAGACGTGATTTGATAGGTTTCGACATCGAATATAGAAGTTTGAAGTTATAAGTTTATTAAGCTTGAATCGGGCTGTGATTCGTGATTTCGATGTTGTTTCATATGATTTACAGGCTCAACTAATTTCGAATAAGGTATTGGTACTGGTTGTTGTTTTGTTTGAGGTCCCGGGGGCCTCGGGCGTGTTTCGGATGCTCAACGCGTCGATTCTTGCCTTTTGAGGATTGTTGGTTTCTGGTGTGAGTGCAGCAGGTTTTTACTCTATGCGATCGGGTGAGTGGGTATGCGATCACAAAGAAGGATAAGAGGCTTCTGGGATTTGGCCTATGCGATCGCGTGGCAGTGTATGCGATCACATAGAGGAAGATTTGGAGGCCCTGAGAATTTGCTTATACTATCGCGGGGAGTTCTTTACGATCGCATAGAGGCAATTTGTGAAGGCTGCTGGGTTGGCCTATGCGATCGCAGGGTCTTGTATGCGATCGCACAGAGGAAATTTTGGGGGCTCTTGAGATTGGCTTATGCGATCGCGTGAAGGGGAGTGCGATCGCATAGAAGGGGTCGTCTGGGCAGAATGTTTTGTAACCGTGATTTTTGGCCATTTCCTCACTATTTCATCTTGGAATGGGCGATTTTGGGAGGCTTCAAAGGAAGATTTTCATCATGCATTACAAGGTAAGTAAATTCCTCCCATTTTAAAGTTAAATACAAGATTATATGCATGGATTAGACATGGAAATTAGTAGGAGAATTGAGATTTTTGATGAAAGACTTAGAAAAGTTATTTTGGATTTCTACCACGAATTTGAGCATAGAATTTAGAGTAAATTGTATATTTGAGTTAATAAGGCTATGGGTAGAATATATCTTCGAGCAATTTTGGATTCCGGGCATGTGGGCCTGAGGGCATTTTGGTGAATTCACTGAGCGGGATGGGAAATTATATAATTTGGAATTGCTGCAAATATTATGAGTATATTTTCATTGGTTGCCGTTATTTGGATAGTTTTGGGGCGTTGTGCATCCATTGGAGTCGTCGGAAGGGCTCTGAAGACGGTTATGGAACTTCAGAGCGAGGTAAGTCTCCTTTCTAACTTTGTGAGGGGGAATTGTCCCCCTAGGTGAACTAATTAAGTATGTGCTACTATCTGCGGGGGCTACATACACACGAGGTGACGGGAGTCCGGGCATAGCTACTACGATGCCATGTCCGGGTAGTCTAGGACCCACTAGCATGCTTTACCTGTTGTACCTGTGTTCTTGCCTGTAATATCAGACTGCTAATATAATCGAAATAGTAATTGAATATCTAAATAAGACTAGAGTTCATTTTCTTAATCATCTAGAAAGAGAATTGATTTCCTCCGTGGGCAATTGTATTCCGGATAAGGTTATATTATTAAATATTATAAACTTGGCAAATGAATTTCGAGAAAGGATTTAAATACCTTTTGTGATTTTTAAAAGATAAATTTGTCATTTACTTGAGTATTTGATTTCCCGATGTAGTCGGGGTGGACTGTTGATTGTGCATGACTGCATGTGACCGCTTCGCAATTAACATTCCGCGAGCGGAGTGTTATTTCCCCACTCTCATGGGAGCGGGCCGTACGCCACGGTGGATTGAAAGATGCACTTATTGTTCGGGCCGTTCGACCCTCGGCAGTGCATATATATGATTATTTTATAGCAAAGGTGCACTTACGGTTCGGGCCGTTTGTAATAAACACACCGGTCGTTTCGAGCTCTAGCGCGTCGTTCAGCGGTTTGAAGTCTTGAGAAGCTCCATTTTAGATATTATGACCAGTAGGCATGGTCAGAATTGAATTTCGGGAAGTTCAGAGTCAAATTGGAAAGAAAATTCTCATTTTAGAAGCCTTAAGTTGGAGAAATGGACTAAGATTGGAATTTTGAGTAAACGACCTCCGAATCAGGATTTGAGTGTTCCTGCAAGTTCGTATGATGATTTCGGACTTGGGCGAATGTCCAGATCGGGTTTTGGATAACCCGAGAGCATTTCAGCGTATATTGTGGAAGTTATTATTTTGAAGAAACTTTCCTAAGTTTGGCTTGAAGCGCATTTCAGTGTTATTGATGTATGTTTGGGATTCCAAGTCTGGGAATAGCTTCGTATGATGATTCTGATGTTGGGAGCGCGATCGGAAGTGAATTCGGATGTCCGTAGATCATTTTGAAGTCATTTGGCTAAAGATAGAAATTTGAAGGTTTTTGAGAAATCCGACCGGAACTGAAAATTTGATATCAGTGTCAAAATGTTATTCCGAAAGTTGGAGTAGGTCCGTAATGTCGAATATGACTTGTGTGCAATATTTGGGGTCAATCGGGCGTGATTTGATAGGTTTCGACATCAGATTTGGAAGTTTGAAATTTCAAAGTTCATAAAGTTGAATTTTAGTGCGATTCGTGATTTCGACATTTTTTGATGTGATTTGAAGCCTCGAGCAAGTCCGTGTGAGGTTATGGGACTGAGTCCTGTGATTGGACGGGGTCCCGAGGTCCTCGGGTGTGTTTCGGGGTGGTTCCGGGTTATTTCCATGTGTTTGGTTGCTGCTGTTTTCTTGTGTTTTGGGGGTTCAATGCGATCGCAGCCATAGTTGTGCGATCACGGAGAAGAAATTTGAGGGCTGGAAGTTTGGCTTGTGCGATCGCACTTGTAGGTGTGCAACCGCACAGAAGGAAAAGTGAGGCTGCATGATTTGGCTTGTGCGACGGCAGTGTCTACTATGCGATCGCACAGGGTGTGCTTGGAGGCTTCTGAACTTGGCTTGTGCGATCGTGGATGATGGTGTGCGATCGCACAGAAGGTTTGTCTGGGCAGTGTTCTATTTTAAACGGGATTTTGGCCATTTCATCAATTCTTTCACTTGGTTAGGGCGATTTTGGAGAATTTCAAAGGGTGATTTTCATCAAGCATCATCAGGTAAGAGATTCCTTCTCATTCCAAGTTAAATACAAGGTTTATGCATGTATTGCACATGAAAAATTGTGGAAAATTGGGAATTTTGAAGAAAACCTAGAAAATGGGTAATTTGGATTTTTAGCCACGAATTTGAGCATGGAATTTAGAGTAAATTGTATATTTGAGTTAGTAAGACTATGGGTAGGGTGTATCTTCGAGAAATTTCGGAATCCGGGTGGGCCCGAGGGCATTCTGGTCAATTCACTGAGCGGAGTTGGGAAATTATATAATTTTAATTGTTGCAAATATTAGAATGAATTTTCATTGCGTTGCCCGTTATTTGGTAGTTTTAGGGAGTTGTGCATCCATTGGAGTCGTCGGAAGGGCTTGGAAGCCGGTTATGGAATTTCGGAGCGAGGTAAGTCTCCTTTCTAACTTTGTGAGGGGGAATTGTTTCCCTAGGTGAACTAATTAAATATGTGCTGCTATCTGCAGGGGCTACGTACGCACGAGGTGACAGGAGGCTGTGCGTAGCTACTATTATGCTTATGTCCGAGTAGTCTACGACCCACTAACATGCCTTGCGTGTTGTACATGTGATCCTGCCAATAATATTAGACTGGTAATGCTATTGAATTTGGTAATTTATTTTCTAAGAAGGATAGGGTGTACCTTTATTAATCATTTAGAAAGATAATTCATTTCCTCCGTGGATAATTGCATTCCTGATAAGGTTTTATTATTGAATATTGTTAAACTTGGCAAATGAATTTCGAGAAAAGATTTAAACACTATTTTTGTGACTTTTAAAAGAGAAATTTATCATTTACTTGAGTATTTATTTTCCCGATGTAGTCGGGGTGGAACGTTTGATTTTGCATGAATGTGTGTGACCGCTTTGCAATTTAAATTCCGCGAGCAGAGTGTGATTTCCCCCACTCTCATGGGAGCGGGCCGTACACCACGGCAGATTGAAGGATGCACTTATGGTTCGGGTCGTTCGACCCTCGGTAGTTCATAGATATGATTACTTTATGGCAAAGATGCACTTATTGTTCGGGCCGTTCGACCCTCGGCAGTGCATAGATATGATTATTGTATGGCAAAGATGCACTTATGGTTCGGGCTGTTCCACCCTCGGCAGTGCACAAATATGATTATTATGATGGCTCAGGCCGGTTGTCCTTATCCCGTATGCGCATGCTAAATTGTTAAATATTTTTCATGAATTTTGAAGTGACAAGATATTTGGGGGAATATAAAGAAGTAATTGTTTATTTAAGAAATTTGGGGGAAAATGAGGAAATTGTAATTGTTTATTTATTTTCAGCATTTACTTGAATTACAGTTATCCGCAATGCTTACTGTTTTATCATCCTCGTATGCCTATTATTGATATCATATTGTGCTAAATTAATTTGTTGGACCTTAGTGAGTGTCTAATTCGACCTCTCGTCACTACCTCTCTGATGTTAGGCGAGCGACTTACTAAGTACACGTTGTTTTTGTACTCATGCTACACTTGATTTGCATTTTTATTGCACATGTACTTTCATAGTGATGTGGCTGGTTTTGAAACTTAGGCGAGCTGCATTATCCGGAGGCGATCCGCAGCTGACAGAGTCTCCCTCGTATTGTATTCATTTTGTTTTAAATTTCATTGTCCAATTTGTATCTCGAACAAGCTTTGTAATGATTGTATAAATTCTTAGAAATTGCTCATGCACTTGTGACACCGGGTTCAGGGATGTGTTTGGGATATATTTTCTAAAATGGAATATTTAAACCATTGTATTTGCTTAACAGATTTTTGTTTAGTTATTATGTAATAAGTTAAAGGTAATGATTTCAAAAATGTTAAAACAAGAATTTATTTCAACTAGTTAATGATTGGCTTGCCTGACGATGGTGTCCGGCGCCATCACGACCTTAATAGATTTCTGGGTCGTGACAACTTGGTATCAGAGCGCTAGGTTCCCTTAGGTCTCACGAGTCATGAGCAAGTCTAGTAGAGTCTTGCGGATTGGTACGGAGATGTCTGTACTTATTTTCGAGAGGCTACAGAGCTGTTAGGAGTACTTCCCTTCTTGATTTCTCATCGTTCGATTCGATTCCTTTGAGTCTTATGCCCATGTTTCTTCCTGCTCAATCTTATACGTCGCGAAGCGCTTGCTATGAATTGAGGATTTGAGGAATTTTAATGATACTAGGGATGTGGTGTGGGATGTTTCCCCTGGCGAAGTTGATTGAGGCTATTGTCGTTGTTCTGCGGAGGAGTAATATGTTGTTTGAGCTCAGTAGATGTGTTTATGAGAGTGATGATGTTTACGATTGGTTATCGCGTGATGTGAGTGTGATGGTAGGATGCTTGCCCATATTCTGGGGCAATGAATGGCTTGAAAGGAGGTCAAGTAGTGCCTAAAGGAATGAGTTTAACAAATGGGAGAGTGGCAACGTAGCACAGGAAGTACAGAGGTAAGACAGATGCCTATCTTGAGGGAAAGTTTGAGAGTTTTAGTGGATGGTGATTGGGCCTACGAGCTTAAGTTGAAATATGGGTTATTTCGGCGGATGTTTGGATACAACAGGGAGGAGTTATTTGGAATGAAGGACGCAGTGGGGCGGTGAATTTGAAGGTGTTGTAGCACATTTAGTGGATGTCTATGAGGAGCGGACGGGCTGGTAAAGTTGGTGAATGAGAGCAGGCTTAGGATGGAGTATTGATGTTGCAGAGAGTGTGCATTTCAGCGTCGTTGGAAGGTGTCAATTGGTGATTTCCACAGGTGGATTATCTCTTGTGAGTAGGTTAACGGTTGTGTCGTTGGCAAGTTTCTGTGAGGGATTCTGGTGGCTATTTGGTAGGAGGCAGAATGTGTGAATGGTGCTATAGAATTTGAGTATTTAGGGAATGCTGACAGGGGAATTCGGAAGAATTGGACAGATTGGCTAAGCAAAATAATGCTAACAAAGGAGAAAGGATCTCAGTAGGGTCTAGAGTGGTGCAAGGAGTAGCTTCGAGCTAAGTGGGGGAGTCCCACCGCCTGCAGTTGGGTTGTAGGATGGCCTTCCCATGGGGTTGCGGATTGTCGGTGTGTTGGCAAGTTATTTCAGCTAAGGGGAAATGAGTAAAATGATGATCGTGTGTGAGATTTGATGAATGTGTGCAAAAGTGGGTCCTATTGGACCAGGGTAGGCTTGGAAAGATTCAGAATTTATGCTTAAGGCATAGGCGAGTTGCAAGGGTAGTGACTAAATCACGTGTATCATTGAAAATGGTGGTCAGGTGCTAGAAGAGCCTTGGAGTTGATTGTATTCGGGGCCAGTCAGAGTGGGTGACTCTCAATAGTGGTCCTAATAAATTCGGAAGTTAAGAACGCGGTGTTTAAGGGTTAAAGGCAGTAGTATGATTAAGAATTTAGCTTTTGCGGCGTAATTTCAGAGAGAGGGAAAATGGTTGGAGTGCTCCATGTTATTTTCAGCATGCATGATAGTATTGGAGGAGTGAGAGAAATAAACTCCGGGTTGTAGAAAGATTTTCAGGAGGGTATGAGTCGGGTTGCGGGATTTAGGTAGCATGGTCTCGTGAATCAAGGTCACTCGGAATGAGTGAGGATTGAGTTTGCTATGAGTTGAAGGAAGTTTCTATTATTCCTGAGGGAATTGAAGATGATTAAAAGAAGATAGATTGATTAGCCATGGTTGAAATGGCACATGTACGACAATGATCAGTTTCATCAGTGTAATTAAATTATGCATGTGGATTGGGCCGGTATGCGCGGGGCTTGTCGGCCGCCATAATAGATTTGGTTTGGGAGCATTCGAGTCCTATGGCCTGTCAGGTGTAGGCGGGTCCCGGAAGGTTTATGGTGGTTCAGACCGCTACTTAAGGATTTGCATGTATTGTGATTGTGAGGATTCACTTGAATATTGTTATTGTTCTCTTGAATTGAGGTAAGTAAAAGGTTTCTATATGATGAAGTGTTCACCTATTAGTGGTTCCGGAGTTATGATGTAGTTCTTGCGCAATTTCATATTGCCATGTTAGGTGCAGTAAACAGTGTGTAACTGGAAGTAAGGAATCGAGATTGCGGTTCGGTGTTAACAAGGATGTCATGAGCTCGGATAAGCAAGAAAAAGTGATTTTAAAGTCCAGAGTAAGCTGGTGTTATCTTCAGTGTCACCTGGGATAAATATTCAGTGGAAGAGGCTTTGTACCCTGGTTATGGGTTCTTGATTTGTTTTACAGCGTTAGTGTGGCCAGTGGTGGATGTGCAGACTTGTTACCTGATGTGGAAGGTCGTGGGAGCATAACCACGAGAAGATTGTACAAGTGTGACATGTAGTCACCTGATTGGTTAAAGATTTAAACCGAGTATAAGGAAGTGCAATATTGCTTATTTGAGGATTTACGCCAGGAAGGCGTTAGGTTCAGTTGGTTGTGGATTGTGGGGTCTTTGCCCCAGCTATGATGGTTGTTCTTGCGTGTTATGAGAGGAAGTAGGTTATTTTGGACCCAGGTAAGGCTATCAGCCTAGTTCATTGCGAACGGAATTGGCTTGAAGTGTATGAATGGATTTAAACAAGATTATGGGCTTTATGCGAGTCAGATGTGTTCATTTCAATATAGCGCTCCTCAAGGAGGGGTGTTGGAATATCAGGTGTTGTTCCGTTGTCATCAAATTCATGTAATGATGTGATTGTGCCGTGTGAGTTGTGAAACAGCTTGATAATTTCTTATGTGTTGAGATTGCGCGTAGTGATGATGTTATGTGAGCAGGCGAGCTCTTGAAATTCAGAGTATATGTATCACACCTCAGTTGTGCTCGAGTTTTCGTAGTGTATGGCCCTATCAGTCTCCCCAGGATGGTATTATGCACTTAGCGTGCTTATGATCGATATTCAGTATTTTGTGAGACGAGATTATTGGATTAGGGATCAGGGCGATAAGGCTATGTGAAATACATTGAGGAACAATTACCAACAGTTTGTTCATAATGAGGTGATGATTCTAGTCAAGATGAGATATTCAATGACTTGTTAACTCTGGAGTTGGTTATGAATTTCTACCCATCTCCTCCGTTGTAGCGGTATTGCTAGCATTACAGCAGGATGTATATATATGTCATAAGGTTCCTTGGGAGAATCAGATTCATGGAATTTTGGCTATTAAGGTAAATGGAGTGTCATTGTGGGCAAGTGATGAATTATGCGATGCATGGTGCTAATTCAACAAAGGTATGCAGTCATGTTCTGGTATAGCGTATGGTAGTTGATACGGTGTTTATATATTGAAACTAGGTCTGGTAGAGAAATTTCAGGTGTTGGAACTAGTTTCCGAGCTTATTGTATGGATAAAAGAAGAAATCTTCAGATTTGATCAAGCTAATGTACTCAACTGGGTTGTGGTAGCACGGGCAGGTGCTCGAGGTGTTAAACAGTGATTTCAGATAACTCCAGAGCAGTTCTTGGCACGTTTGAGGACGAAAGTATGTTTAAGTGGGGGAGAATATAATGACCCGACTGATCGTTTTGAGCTCTAGCGCGTCGTTCAACAGTTTGAGGTCATGAGTAGCTCCGTTTCAGGTATTATGACTTGTAGGTGTGGTCGGAATTGAATTTCGGGAAGTTTAGAGTCAATTTGGAAAGAAAATTCTCATTTCACAAGCCTTAAGTTAGAGAAATTGACTAAGATTGAAATTGTGAGTAAACGACCTCCGAATCGGGATTTGAAGGTTCCTGCAGTTTGTATGATGATTTTGGACATGGGCGTATGTCTAGATCGGGCTTTGGATAACCCGGGAGTGTTTGGGAATAGCTACGTATGGTGATTTTGGAGTTGGGAGTGCGATCGGAAGTGAATTCGGATGTCCGTAGGTCATTTTGAAGTCATTTGGCTAAAGATAGAAATTTGAAGGTTTTTGAGAAATCCGACCGGAAGTGGAAATTTTGATAACGGGGTCGGAATGCAATTCCAAAAGTTGGAGCAGATCCGTAATGTTGAATGTGACTTGTGTGCAAAATTTGAGGTTAATCGGACGTGATTTGATAGGTTTCGGCATCGAATATAGAAGTTTGAAGTTCTAAGTTCATTAAGCTTGAATCGGGGTGCGATTCGTGATTTTGATGTTGTTTGATGTGATTTCAAGGCTCAACTAAGTTCGAATGAGGTATTGGGAATGGTTGGTAGTTTTGGTTGAGGTCCCCGGGGCCTTGGGCGTATTTCGGATGCTCAACGAGTCGGATTTCAAGGCTCAACTAAGTTCGAATGAGGTATTGGGAATGGTTGGTAGTTTTGGTTGAGGTCCCCGGGGCCTTGGGCGTATTTCGGATGCTCAACGAGTCGGATTTCAAGGCTCAACTAAGTTCGAATGAGGTATTGGGAATGGTTGGTAGTTTTGGTTGAGGTCCCCGGGACCTTGGGCGTATTTCAGATGCTCAACGAGACGATTCTTGTCTTGTGAGGATTGCTGGTTTTCTAATGTAAGTGCAGCAGGTTTTTAATCTATGCGATCGCGTGAGTGGGTATGCGATCGCATAGAAGGATAAGAGGCTGCTGGGATTTGGCCTATGCGATCGCATGGCAGTGTATGCGATCGCATAGAGGAAGATTTGGAGGCCCTAGAAATTTGCTTATGCAATCGCAGGGAGTTGTTTGTGATCGCATAGAGGTAATTTGCGAAGGCTGCTGGGTTGGCCTATGCGATCGCAGGGTCTTGTATGCGATCACACAGAGGAAATTTTGGGGGCTCTTGAGATTGACTTATGCGATCGCGTGAAGGGGAATGCGATCACATAGAAAGGATCGTCTGGGCAGAATGTTTTATAACCGTGATTTCTGACTATTTCCTCACTATTTCATCTTGGCATGGGTGATTTTGGGAGGCTTCAAAGGGGGATTTTCATCATGCATTACAAGGTAAGTAAATTCCTCCCGTTTTTAAGTTAAATACAAGATTATATGTGTGGATTAGACATGGAAATTAGTAGGAGAATTGAGATTTTTGAGGAAAGACCTAGAAATGTTATTTTGGATTTCTACCACGAATTTGAGCATGGAATTTAGAGTAAATTGTATATTTGAGTTAGTAAGGCTATGGGTAGAATATATCTTCGAGAAATTTTGGATTCCGGGCACGTGGACCCGAGGGCATTTTGGTCAATTCACTGAGCAGGGTTGGGAAATTATATAATTTTGAATTGTTGCAAATATTAGAGTATATTTTCATTTGTTGCCGTTATTTGGATAGTTTTGGGGCGTTGTGCGGCCATTGGAGTCGTCGGAAGGGCTTGGAAGCCGGTTATGGAACTTTGGAGCGAGGTAAGCCTCCTTTCTAACTTTGTGAGGGGGAAATTTCCCCCTAGGTGAACTAATTAAGTATGTGCTACTATCTTCGGGGGCTACGTACACAAGAGGGGACGGGAGTCCGTGCGTAGCTACTACTATGCCATGTCCGGGTAGTCTAGGACCCACTAGCATGCGTTACCTGTTATACCTGTGATCTTGCATGTAATATCAGACTGCTAATATAATCGAAATAGTATTTGAATATCTAAAGAAGACTAGAGTTCATATTCTTAATCATCTAGAAAGAGAATTGATTTCCTCCATGGGCAATTGTATTCCGGATAAGGTTATATTATTAAATATTATAAAACTTGGAAAATGAATTTCGAGAAAGGATTTAAATACTATTTTGTGATTTTTAAAAGAGAAATCCGTCATTTACTTGAGTATTTGTTTTTCCGACGTAGTCGGGGTGGACTTTTGATTGTGCATGACTGCATATGACCGCTTCGCACTTTACATTCCGCGAGCGGAGTGTTATTTCCCCACTCTCATGAGAGCGGGCCATACGCCACGTCGGATTGAAAGATGCACTTATGGTTCGGGTCGTTCGACCCTCGGCAGTGCATATATATGATTATTTTATGGCAAAGGTGCACTTATGGTTCGGGCCGTTCGACCCTCGGCAGTGCACATACATGATTATTTTATGGCTCAGGCTGGTTTTCCTCATCCGGTATGTGCATGCTAAATTGTTAAATATTTTTCACGAATTTTGAAGTGACAAGATATTTGGGGGAAAATAAAGAAGTAATTGTTTATTTAAGAAATTTGGGGGAAAATGAGGAAATAGTAACTGTTTATTTATTTTCAGCATTTACTTGAATTACAGTTATCCGCAATGCTTACTGTTTTATCATCCTTGTATACCTATTACTGATATCATATTGTGCTAAATTTATTTGTTTGACCTTAGTGAGTGTCTAATTCGACCTCTCCTCACTACCTCTTTGATATTAGGCGAGCGACTTACTGAGTACACGTTGTTTTCGTACTCATGCTACCCTTGCTGTGAATTTTTATTGTACATGTACTTTCATAGCGAGTGGCTGGTTGGAGACTTAGGCGAGCTGCATCATCTGGAGGCGATCTGCAGCTGACAGAGTCTCCCTCATATTGTATTTATTTCCAGTTTAAATTCCTTGTCCAATTTGTATTTCGAACATGCTTGTGGTATTTGTGAAATTCTTAGAATTTGCTCATGTACTTGTGACCCCGGGTTCTGGGACGTGTTGGAATATATTTGGTAAAATGGAATATTTAAACCATTGTATTTACTTAACAGATTTCTTTAGTTATTATGTAATAAAGTGAAAGGTAATAATTTTCATAAATGCTAAAACATGAAAATTTAACTTAACTATTTAATGATTGGCTTGCCTGACAATGATGTCCGGTGCCATCACGACCTTATGGATTTTGGGTCGTGACAGTGGGTGACCTCACAATAAAATCGTTGTTGGTACACTACTTGCTATTATTGCTAACAGTGTCATGCCTCTTGATATGATATTTGTATGTAAAGCATCACATAGAAATATTATTCTTATTCCGCCGGAGGCATCTACAAAGAATAATCCCGTTATACCAGAGTTGACTCTTTATACTATTTTCACGATCCGAAATTGCCACCTCCGGGACGGTGATGGCACCTAACATTGCACTTGATAGGCAAGCCAACGTTAGAGTAAATCGTATGCCATTTAAACAACTCAAGTAATTAAAACTCATTTAAACAGAAGTAAAACTAGAATGATATGCGAAAAGGTAAAATAACTAAAAATATCTAAGTAAAATCCCAGATCTGGAGTCACAAGTGCACAAGCTACTAGAAGTTCTACAAATAGAGTCTGAAATAAATACAACTCTTTTGAATGAGATTAACAGTAAATGAGGAAAGAGGAAGGGGACTTCAAGGTCTGCAGAAACCAGCAGATCTACCTCGAGTCTCCAAAGGTGATAATCCAAGTTGATGTGCCGCACGTACAACTGGGACCAGTACCAAAATCTGCACAAGAAGTACAGAGTGTAGTATGAGTACAACCGACCCAATGTACTCCGTAAGTGTCAAGCCTAACCTCGACGAGGTAGTAACGAGGCTATGAAAAGACACTCACATAATTAAACCTGTACAAACATAAATATATGTGCCAAACAGAATAAATAGAGATTCAGTATTGTCACACCTCCTTTTTCAGAAGAATTGGGAGTTTTTTCAATTTAAGTGATATTAATCGAAATGCGATTATTTAATTAATTAGAGTCTTCACTTGGAATATTTATGGTGTCGCATGTCACCAGTTTATTTTAAAATTCCAAATCAAGAAAATTTGACTCTGTTTTAAAGTCCGCGAACACAGAAGATGGGGTTTGGAAATTGAGATTTATGATATGAGATTTCGAGGATTGGGGTGGTCGGAAATGTGTATTAGGAATGATGCAATTGGTTGAGTTAACATTGTTTTCCTTGTTTGAGCACATTTTTACTTGTATGTATCCCGACTATGTTGGTGTTAATTTACTTGGTTACTTTTCGGTACCATCTGTGTTTTCCCCTTATCGTCTCTACTGTTTGTAATTTGATTTCTTCATGCTATTGACGTTGCTTTGTTATCTTTATCTTGTTAGTTTATTATCATATCTTGTTCAGCTTATTAGACCAGTACGTGTCTTGACTGTTCCTCGTCACTACTTCACCGAAGTTAGTCTTGATACTTACTGGGCACCGTTGTGGTGTGCTCATACTACACTTCTGTACATTTTTGTACAGATCCAGGTATTTGATCGTTAGTAGTTGTGTGGATCGTTGCTATGGAAACTCATGGTAAACTTGCTGCTGTGTTCGCAGGTCTCGGAGTCACCTTCTATTGTACTTATTTCCATTGTTTCCTTTTGTTCTGGAATAGTGATGTATTCATTTTGTACAACTACTCCTAGAAAGGCTTATGACTTGTACTACCGGTTTTGGGATTATAAATTGTTTAGAGATTTCTATTTCAGAATTGTTCGAAGTTAGTAAATATTGTCGTTATTTCTGTTAATGTTAGGCTTACCTAGTCTTAGAGACTAGGTGCCATCATGACTCCTTCGGGAGGGATTTTGGGTCGTGACATTTTCACAACAAAATTCTAAGTGTTTGGCATTGCATAACAAGTGATAATTCTTTTATATTCATAATCGCCTACATATTTTTTCTGGGGTATTCGACCCCGACTCATGGTTGGGTAAATTATATTGCATGCGACTGTGTCCATTTACTTTTTAGTAGTGGATTTGAACGTCATCTGTAACGACCCGACCAGTAGTTTTGAGCTCTAATGCATTATTTGGTGGTTTAAGGTCATGAGCAGCTTCATTTCAGGTATTATGACTTGTAGGCATGGTCAGAACTGAATTTCGGGAAGTTCGAAGTCGAATTGGAAAGAAAATTCTCATTTTGAAAGCCTTAAGTTAGAAGAATTGACTGAGATTGGATTTTTGAGTAAACGACCTCAGAATAAGGATTTGAAGATTCCAATAGTTTCGTATAGTGATTTTGGACTTAGGCGCATGTTCAAATTTGGATTTGGAAGTCCGTAAGACAATTCGGTGCATTTTGGTGAAAGTTGAAAAAAATAGAAGATTTTTGGAAAGTTTGACCGAGAGTTTGACTTTTTGATATCGGGGTCGGAATCCGATTCTGAAAATTGGAACAGTCCATTATGTCATTTATGACTCGCGTGCAAAATTTGAAGTCATTCCTGATTGATTTGATATATTTCGGCGCAAAATATAGAAGTTGGAAGATTTGAAAACTCATAATTTGATTCAATGCGCAATTCGTAATTTCAGCGTT
Organism: Nicotiana knightiana; assembly: GCA_005239525.1. Taxonomy (NCBI): domain Eukaryota; kingdom Viridiplantae; phylum Streptophyta; class Magnoliopsida; order Solanales; family Solanaceae; genus Nicotiana; species Nicotiana knightiana. Next base: position 50,689 of record ML371176.1, on the reverse strand, counting down.
GTTTGACGTGGTTTGAAACCTCGACTAAGTTTGTATTATATTTTGGGACATGCTGGTGTAATTGATTAAGGTCCCGAGGGCCTCGGATGGATTTCGGAAGGTTAACGGAATAGATTTCGGACAACGGAGTTGCTGATTTTCTGCTGCAAAAGATGTTTCTAGACAGAAATTGGTGCGATCGTAGAGCTGAATTTGGAAGCATATATATCAAAATCTGTAAGGAATCTGAAATTTTTTCAAAAATATGAAAGTTATAACCCTTTGATTCTTGTTTTCAAAAAGTTAAACCATTCATCATTTGGACATTTGATCAGAAAGTTATGATCGATGGATGATGGCTGGTGAAGCAGTTTCGTGTGGAGCTCACTTTGGAAGCTCATATTTAGAACTATATAAAGATTTATATGGTGTACAACCTATATAATGAAAGATCTTTGAGTCTAATTTCTAAATATTTAAATCGTTCGTCATTTGGATATTTCAACAAGGAGTTATGGACGTTTTAAGGGAAGGTGTGCAGCAGGGAAAAACTTGTAATAGGATGTACAACCTGCACAGCGCAAGGTATAACTCGATGAAGCACCTGTGCCTATATAAGGCAGTCACGGGCATCAACTATTTTTGAGGATTTTCTTGAGCTAGGGATTGGTTAGAACCTCTAATTTTGGGCTGTTCTAGACTCTCCTAAGGTGTTTAAAGGGGAAAATCTAAGCGACAAGAAAGAACATAGAGGACTGTCAAGTATGAAAACAATTAAGAGGGCTCATGTTTACCTCCACACATAAGCAGGTAATTAGCATGTCTCAAAACACAGATTTTAGAGAATTTCAGAAGGTCATAGAACAGGATACCTAGGGGAACATAACAAGAAAAAAATACGCAGTATTGTTTTAAGGAGAAATGATAAAAGAGGACATTTGACTTATGTTGTAAACGCATGCTTCGATTCTATTTTTTTCACTTATAAATGTACATTATGAACACGGGGAAATGTGTTGGGTAGGAAAGGCAATCCAGGTCCGCTTGACCGGGTTCATCCGGTTAGGCGCCGGTCTCGTCCCTCGATTTTGGGGCGTGACACATGAAATGCATAAGAAATACGTTAGTAAGCTTTTTTCGGAATGCCATAAAAATCAATATGTCTTTCGGATAAATTTTATCAAATACGTATTTTTCTGAGACCCATGAATAGAAGATATAATAATAATTCACATGGGGAATCAAGAATATAGACACCCCTAGTATTTCGATGAATAGATTCATTTATGAAAGTTGCATATTTTGCTCGTTTCATTTGTATTATTTGGATCATGCCAAAAATAAAGAAGGGATAGTCTTAATATTCCTGAACTGATTCTCTCTTGCGAAAACATGTAACAGCAGACCGAAGTAGGGAAAAAATCGTATGATATTCTTGGGAAAGATTGTAGACCTTGTAGCATTTCAGAGAATTTCACGTTTGGTCATTGTAGAATTTCAGAGAGTTTTCACGTTTGGACATTGTATCATTTCAGAGAGTGTTTACGTTTGGACATTGTAAAAATTCAGAGAGTCTCACGTTCGGACATTGTAATATTTCATGTTGGACATTGCTATTTTTCTTTAATGATGTAGGAAGATGGTTCTTTTGTTTCAAAGAGAGTGGGCCCCACCTTGTATGGTGACTAAGCAAACTAAGCTCACTAATTTGCCACCTTAAAGTGTGACTTATGAGTCACCTATTACCTACTCCTTTGGCTGCCACATTGAGACATTTTAAGCTTATCCATAATTTTAATAATATCCACTAATCTCTTAGTTAACTTTTTTATCTCCCACTAACCAACAATACCCAATTATCCACATAACCAAGAATTATCTCAAGTTACTCAAAATACTACTCACTTTTAACATAATTTATACATCTTGCTATCATGGACATATGGTACCTTGTATGGTACTAGTCCATAAATATCGGGTATTAACGTTCGGTCCTTTATTCCAACATGCCAAATTTGGACAAAAATTCATTTTCTTTGACTTGCTTTCCCTCTCACCTTCACGAATTTACTCATCACTTGTTTGAAATAGCATAATCCTTATAATCTCCAAATAATCTCTTCCTTGGACTTATATCATTACCTTACGACAAATTCAACGTAATACTATAGGGTGCAACATCGTCGTAATTTTAATACTGCGAAGCGTAACATCATCATAATGCAATACTGTAGGACGTAATATCGACGTAATATTACGGGGCGTAACAGTTTTGAAGAAAAATTTCCAAAATGAAAATTCATGATTCAAGGGGCGAAATAGTATTGTCGGGTTCCGAGGTGCGGGCCCGGAGGTCGACTTTTGGACTGATTTTTAGAATTTGATAAAGATTGAGGCTTTATGATCTGAAATAGTTTCTTATGTGTTTTATATATGTTTTGAAGTTGTTTCGGTTAGATTTGATCCGTCCGGAGGCCTTTTCACCCGAGAAGTCCATTTTAGAGTACCAGATTATCGTCTTTCAGGTAAGTATCTTGCCTAATCTTATGTGGGTGAACTACCCCTTAGGACTTGAGTCTTTTGTGTTGATTGTAGTCCTTGTACACGAGCTGACGAGTGCCTGCTCGAAATTATTTGTAGAAGCTGGCCTTTCAGGAAACTTAGGTTCTCATATTCACTAAGTATGAATTTGTTCTTGACATAATTGAGCTCATAATCTCTGGTTTCATCTTTACTTGCCTAATTTAGAATTTGCTTGCTTTTTGATTCACTCTTATTGCCTATTTGACTCCAAATTGAATAAACTGAAGATTTCATCCCTTTTTACTATCATGCTATATCTTCATAACTGCTTATCTCTATTTGTAATTTTCATCACCACCCTATAATTTATTTAGTCTTAATTAAAGTTATGTTTACCTTCCTGTAGCTCACCCTTAAGTGAAATTGTTGAATATCCTCAAAATTTGCTCAACCTTAAAGGTAGTTTAAATATATTATATCTTAGTTTACTTTCCCTTATTTGAAATTCCGGATTCGTATTAATTTCATGTTGCCGAATCGTGCAATTGGGTACGACTTTTACATGCCATTTTCTTCCTTGTTGAGATGTTCTTATTATGCCTAGTATTCTTGTTGTACTTATTCCTTGTGAACTAGCCTTGCCTTTATTGTGATCGAAGGTTTTGAGTTGATGTATTTACCGTATCTTGTATTATTGTCATTTTGTTGTTATACTTGTTGTGGTGATGCACGAGGTTTCTGCCGTGCGATTGTTGATATGGGTATTTGCACGAGGTTTCCGACGTGCCATATTTTCTATTGATAATGCACATGCGGCGTGATAAGGTGGGATAGATATATATGTGGGTTGCGCATGTGGCGAGACAAGGTGGGAACATTGTTGTGCGCGTGTGGCGAGACAAGGTGGGCACTCATTTGACTATTGCACACGTGGGAAAGACAAGGTGGGTTGTGTCAGGGTTTTCTTATGATACTTGTGTTGGTCTGGGGGCATTTCTTTGTTTGTTGACACTGTGTAATGGCACAGTTACTATGTGAGTTTATTCGTGTGGAAATTGTGAGAAAACAATGTACGTGTTTCCCCTTTTCTTTCCTTATGCTTATTGGCTATTGAATCATGTTAGGACACCTGTACAAGCATACACACAGTTAAGCACTATTATCGGCTTAAGGATTTTCCTTGCTGTTGTCGAGTATAGGTACTCTTGTTGTACTTATTATATATGTGGGATTGACCCCAAATGGTACATGAGTCTTCCGTGCAGTTATTACCTGAAATGAGGGCACGAGATGCCAATGTTAGGGTTCAGATACTGGGAACCGTGAGGGTTGATTTTTGTCCGAGGTTCGGTACCTCGTGGAGATGACTTGGAACTTGATGTAAAAGTAGTCGAAATTTTTGAGTCCTTGTTCTTGTTGTATATTTACATTCCAGATTTATTGTGTTCACTTACTCTTTCGTGCTATTTTTACAATTTTTCCGCTATTACTTGTTATTCCTTTCCTTATTGAATTTGTTGTATTGTTAGTCTTATTGTGTAGCCCTTATGTAAATGTCATAATCCCTTGTCCTATATTTATACTTGTTCATCTCTTAGACCAGTGGGCGTCTTGACTAGTCCTCGTCACTACTTCACCAAGGTTAGTCTTGATACTTACTGGGCACCGCTGTGGCATGCTCATACTACTCTTCTGCACATTTTTGTGCAGATTCTAGGTTTTTGTGTAGCCGGCCGATCGATAGTTAGCAGCACAATTTCTATTAAGGAGACTCAAGGTAAAACCGCTACAACATTCGCGGGTTTCAGAGTCACCGTCGTATTCTCTTTTTGTTCATACATTGTTGTGCTTATTTATGAACAGTGGTATTTAGGAGTTATAGAGTGAACTTCTGTAAAGCTTATGACTTGTGCTATCGGGTTTTGGGAATGTGTTCATTGCATATAGAATTATTTTCAGAAAGTATTAGATTTTATTTCTTATTGTCGTTATTCCATAAATGTTAGGCTTACCTAGTCCTTAAGTCTAGGTGCCATCACGATACCTAACGGAGGGGAAATTTGGGCCGTGACACTTTTTCCTATTTCCATTTATTGGTTATGAATTCTAGTATTGTAGTTATGCATACTATTTTGATTAGCTAATTTGTTATCTAGGGTTTTGATGGAACCTCTTGGAGGATGAATTCCTGTTATGTTTTAATATAATTTAACCTTTGAATTTGTCTACTTGTTCAACTACGTGCTTATTTCAGTTGATTGGATGGCCATCGATTGATTGTGCCTATTTAAAATGTGTTTCTTGAGAAAGGATACATATTTAGGTGGTTGTTGAACAAGGTCACTCCTAATGTATGTGAGAAATCAATACAACGGGTTTGAAGGTAGGTTATAGAAATAACAAAACCTTGACTTGGTCATAATGAGCGCTTAGATAAAGCCAACTAGCATAGTTCGAGAGAATATGTCTAGTAAATTATTTTAGTTGCTTGAGAGAGAATTACGACACCTAAAGTGCTCACGATCAGTAGAGAATACATAGGCGAAATTGTAGGGAACATAGCGGGAACGATTCCACATTTGGGAAAATCATAACTTTAGACCTCCTAAATTTAATCTCCAACCCTTAGTATCTTTAGTTGTTAATTTACTGCTTTAGTTTTTTAGTTAATTAGTTAGATATAAGAATCTTAATCTTTACAACTTAGAAATTAATTCGAGCTTGTCTTCTTAGAGATATTGAACAATTATGGAAAAATCTTAGTTCTCTGTGGGATTCAACTCCGGACTCTTAGACCGGATTATATTTGCAGCGACCACTTATCCTTTTTAGGACTAGAGTTGGCCGTGACCAAATTTTGGCGCCGTTGCCGGGGAACTTACGGTGTAGCTGTAGGTGTACATATTTCTAGGTTGCTAGTTTAAAATTTTGTTTTGTTTTCTTGTATTTGATTATTTTTTAAATTTTTATTTTTGACTTGAAAAATATGGAATCTTGAAATTATGAGAGTTTTGATGTTTGTAATTCTACTTTTGATCCTCCTTATGCATATTGTATAGGAAACCACCCATTGCAATATTATCAAAATATTCCCGAGAGCGAGTTATGTGCACCAACTCAATCTTATGTGTGGAATGTGTGTGATATGTGTGGTGGTCAAGATGATCACTTTTATGGTTGTGCTTATATTTCTTATCTTCCCCCAATCCCTCACTTTGATGGTTACTCTTTTTATTGTGAAGATAATAGGAACAAAGAACCTAGGGATGATGACCTGAAGCAGATCAAGGATATGCTATGATTCCTTGTGGAACAAAATAATAAGAAACAACTGCACATACAAAGGCATGAGCTATGATTCGCAACCTGGAGGCACAAGTGAGTCGATTGGTTGAAGCATTGAATGCTCAACAAGCCAATGTTGGGGATAGTAGCCAAGAAGAGCACGAAGTAGATACCAAAATTGAGGTTCTAATGAAGAAGGTGAAAGTACAATACCAACAATCTAACCAACTAGAATTTGAGGATGCCGATGTTGAAGAAGTAATACTAGAGTCAACTAGGGACGTTGAAGATACAAATTTAGTTGACTCTAGTGTGATTGGTGTTGAGGAGTTTAAAAATCTTGAAGTTCATGTATTTGAGTACGTTGGACCTCATTCCAAACACTTCTCTACATTATGTTCAGATGGTGAAATGGAAATTGATCTGTATGATCCAATGCAAGAGTTAAAGGAAGAGGTAGATGAGCCTTATATTATGAAATTTTTAAGGCCATATAGGCAAAATGACACTCCTCGGTTGAAAGCCAAAAAGTTCATAAAGTATCATTTAATTTTTGTCTCTCAACAATTTATATCTCCCCAAGAGCATTATCATAGAGCAAAATCAAAACTTGGGGTCTAATTCATAAATTCGAAGTGGAGGCAGAAAGCGATTCACGTCGTGTCGCGACGTTAAATCAAGCGCTTGTTGGGAGGCAACCCAACTTTACTGCTTTTTCTTTTATTTTTTATTTTTGTAAGTGCATTATGTTTGTAGTGTCCATTTTTGATTTTTTAGGAGCATGGAAAGAAAGGCCATTGGAAGGATGCAACAACAAACCAGATGGTTGGAACTAAGTGTGAGGTACCCACACGAAGGACCAAGCCTGGGAGAAGTCTGAGTACCCCATGAGCTGCAAGTGCTTCATTCTTTGTCCTACCAGGGAGTTTTTTTTAACTTCTTGTATTTATAGGTGTGCATTGGGGACAATGCAGAATTTTAAATGTGGGGTGAGGAGATTGTCTGGGTGACCTTCTATGTTATTTTAGTTGTGTTAGTTTAATTAATTGATTTTTTTTCTTCTTTCGAGAAATAGAAAAGATTGGACTTTTTCCGACGATGGATCTATTAGACAATTTTCTTGAGGGATTTAAGTCGAAAGGGAAAAAATAAAAAGATTTTCTTTATAGGTAGCGTAGTAATTCACCCTTGGTTTTTCTTTGTGCCTCGGTTCTTTTCTAAGGGTTTTGTTTGAACCGGGTGTAGTTAGTTTTTTTTAGGAGTAGGATCCAATGAGATGAATTGAATTGAAGCAATATGTCTTGACTTTGTTATGCCTTGAGAATAGTGAGTACTTTGGTTGTGACGCTTAGGCTCATTTTTTGACTCTTGTATAAGTATCTTAAATTGTATAAGCTTAACTTTGCTTAACTGCTTTGACTAGAGTGTCTTGATGAAACAAATCTTGAGTGAGTTATGTGCCATGTGTGTGTGAGATTTGTGTGTTATTTTGTGCATTGCATTTGATGTCTAGAACTTGCCCCGTGAGTTTGCAAAGTGAAATAATAGTTTTCTTCAGTCTTGGAAGTGATATAGGCGTTTCTTTGTTGAGCCATATATATATATATATTACCTATCTAATTGTTATGTATCGTAGTTAACCCCTTTGAGCATGTAATCTTGTTTCTTTGGCAACCACATTACAAGTCTTACCCATTTGTTTGAATTAACCATCTATTTGAACCTTCTAACCTCTCATGAGCACTTGAATTGTTATGAACTGTGCAAAAGTTAGAGAGTGGGGTGGTTGGTTTGGCTTTTGAGTGGAACTAATGAAATAAGAAGAAAGGTGCACTGTTTTGAAAAAGTAAGAGCCACTTGAATTAAAAAAAGAAAGAAAAGGAAAAAATAGTTGTATTGTTGTGAAAAAAATATTCCTTGATAAGGGGTGACTCTTGATGTATTTGTGCTTAAAGAAGTATAAGGTAATATACATTGATATGAAGGTGGAGTTTGGTTTGACATAAGTATGGGGTTTGAATGTTAAAGTATATGTATTGAAGTGCTTAGGGAGGTGTAGTCACTCTTATATCTAAATGTATCCTACTCGTCCCGCAGCCTACATTACAACCAAATAAAGTCCTACTTGATCCTAGACTGAATGAGCTTGATTAGTAGAATAGTACACTACGGGAAAGCCTATGGTTCATCTTTTGTGGCATATGAATGATATTTTTGAGAGTGAGTGAATTCTTTCTATCTTGAGTTCCTAAGTGTTCTTAAATTTTATTGTGTGGAACTACTCTCTTTTGTTGTGTGAGGGCACTTGATTCATGAAGGAAAGGTAATATCAGTGACCTCTATGTTAGAGTAAGTGAGTGAGTTGTAAAAAATGCGTGGTACTTGTAAGTCAAATCTTGAGGTGAAGATGTTACACTTTTGTGCTTAGTCTATTTTAAGTATTCTTGGTGTGATGAATTAGAAGAATTGTTTAAAAAGGTCGTGTCTATATAAAGTGTAGTTTGATTACTCAAGGACGAGCAATGGTTTAAGTATGGGGTATTGATGATAAACTATAATTACGTATTTTAGTCTCTTATTACACTCTAATTTACTGCACTTTAATTGAGTTTGAGGTTTAATCACTAGTGTTTTGCACTAATTGTGTGTTTTATGCCTTGTAGGAGTGATTCCGAGCTATGTAGATGTTATGAAATGAATTCAAGTGATTTGGAGATTTGAAGTCTGAGTAAAAGCTCAAGGAATTAAGCCGGGATCGTGTCGGGGATCAACGGATGATAGTTAAGAACGAACGAAGAATCGAATAGGCATATTGTGCATTGTCTAGTAAAATGAACATAACCTCTCACTCAAAACTCTATTTGGGCTCCACAATATATTGTTGGAAATATAATTCAAAGTGATAAAACTTTCATGTTTTACGTTTTTCCAAATTCTAAACAGAACAGGGTAAAAGGTGCAAGGCAAGTTCACATTCGCGTACTGACCGCGAAAATGGGGCAGGTCAATGCGCGGCCACGCACATCCTGTTCGGGTAAAGTATTCTTTTTTCGCGTAGGAGAAGTTGTATGTATCTGGGACTGACCCTACTTGGTATATATACATAGAAAAATGTTATTTCTGTGGCTTTTGACACATATTAGACCTAAGGAGGCAAGAAAACACTAGGAGCAAGGCGGAGAAATCTTCTATGAGTTTTTCACTTCCTTCTTCCTATTTCCATTATTGGTTATGAATTCTAGTATTGTAGTTATGCATACTATTATGATTAGCTAATTTGTTATCTAGAGTTTTGATGGAACCTCTTGGAGGATGAATTCTTGTTATGTTTTAATATAATTTAACCTTTGAATTTTTCTATTTGTTCAACTACGTGCTTATTTCAGTTGATTGAATGGCCATCGATGGACTGTGTCTATTTATTATGTGTTTCTTGAGAAAGGATACATATTTAGGTGGTTGTTGAAAAACATCACTCCTAACGTATGTGAGAAATCAATACAGCTGGTTTAATGGTAGGTTTAGAAATAAAAAAGCCTTGACGTGGTCATAATAAGCGGTTAGATAAAGCCAACTAGCGTAGTTCGATAGAATATGTCTAGTAAATTGTTGTTGTTGCTCGAGAGAGAATTACGGCACCTAAAGTGCTCACGATCAGTAGAGAATACATAGGCGAAATTGTAGGGAACATAGCAGGAAGGATTCCAACATTTGGGGAAATCATAACTCTAGACCTCCTAAATTTAATCTCCAACCCTTAGTATCTTTAGTTGTTAATTTACTTATTTATTTTCTTAATTAATTAGTTAGATATAAGAATCTTAATCTTTACAACTTAGAAATTTATTAGAACTTGTCTTCTTAGGGATATTGAACAATTATGGAGAAACTTAGTTCTCTGTGGGATTCAACTCCGGACTCTTAGACCAGATTATATTTGCAGCGACCGCTTATCCTTTTTAGAACTAGAGTTGGCTGTGCATGGCGTTCGCAGACCCATAATTCCCCTTTCTATATTTATTATTGTTGACTTGTTTAAGTTAGAATACATGTATTTCATTTCAGACTGTATTTGTAGTATTCTAGTACTCATGCACTTGTGACACCAGTTTCTGGGAATACTATTAGACATTTATGGTTTCAGATTATTATACATTTCAGGATATTTCAGTCTTAATTTCTCATTATTATATTTTTAAAATTTTAAACTGCTTAATTGTTTAACAAAAAATAATAATTTTTTGAAAATATTGATAGATTATATACAAAAATAAAAAAAGTCTTATCCCTTAATACTTTGGATGAATTCAAAATAATTTAGTAAAAAAATATTATAATTTTTAATTGTAAGTAAAATATAAAATAAGAATTGACTATTCAAATATTATAGTAGAAAAGAATGTACAATAAGGGGGGATAAAGTTAATGTTAGGAAATTTATAATTTAAATTAATTAAAAAAATAAAAGGTAAGCAATACACTCAAAAAAATATTGATAAAATTTAGACAATTAAAGGTTTTTAAACAGTATAACATAAGTTTAAAAATAGTAAAAATATTTTTTGAGTAAGAAAATTATATACCTATGTTATATTAAAAAAAATATTGGCAAACTATTAAGCCAATTAATTAGTTAATAAAAATTGAAATTAGTAAATACAGTATTGAGTACTTCCTAATTTAATAAAGAATCAATGAAGGCTGAAAATTCATATTTTTGCATGTCATTTGCCTTGAATTATACCTCGATCTTGTTAACTTTGGTGTGAATATTTGTGACTCAGTCTTAATAATGGTGTTTATATGTGTAGGAGTTTGTTACGACCCAAATCTGACCCTGGTCGTGATGGCGCCTATCGTGATACAAGGCAAACCTATTTCCAAAAATGTTACTACTAACTTGATTATAAGAGTTTAATAAAACATATCCAATAATTTGAATTTCTCATAAACTAAACCAACTCTAATATAATAAAGAAAATACAGAAACAAGCCCCAAACATCGGAGATTCGCTAAGTCACCAGCGTCTAAAACCATGAACGTAGATATATATAAATGTCTAACTGTTAATACAGTCCAAAGGAAGAAATAATAATAGGAGTAACAAGGTCCTGCGGACACTAGCAGCTACCTTGCAGTCTCCAAAGATAGCCGGCCTGAACTCAACGATCGCTGCGCTCTAACTCACCTGGAACTGCACCTGAAGTGCAGGGTGTAGTATGAGTACAACCGACTCGGTAGTAACAGAAATAACTAAGGAAGTGAGTAGTAGTGACGAGTTAACCAGAATAATCCAATTATTTCTTTTCACAATTTAAGGATAAACAATAGTAAGCAAGTAATTTCCGTAAATCAACAAATGCTACAAGGAAATTAACAGGTAAATGCAACAAAAACAAAAGTAAATGAAACCTCACAACAATGTCACTCCATCACTCGGCACTCGGCACTCGACACTTGGGACTCGGCACTTGGCACTCACTACTCAATACACACACTCAATAGTTACATGCGCTCACTGGGGGTGTACAAACTCCGGAGGAGCTCCTACATCCCAAGCGCTAATCTGCACGGACAACTCATGTGCTGCACAGACAACTCACATGCCATAATATCAATATCTGGATCCGCACGGTCAACTCACGTGCTACACGGACAACTCACGTGCTATGGTATCAATATCTGGATCCGCACGGACAACTCACGTGCAATAATAAAAATATCTCACAACAGGCCCTCGGCCTCACTCAGTCATGTACCTCTCCAGCCTCACAATTCACAACAAATGAGGGAACACAACCCAAATCAAATATCACGGTATATCAGCAAAATAACTGAGACTGAGGTAAACATGTATAAGAATTCTATGACTGAGTGCAAATTATGTGAGCATGAATAAATCCTAGGCATGATCTCTAGCATGACGGCGGTCAAGTTCAATAACATGAAAATACGTAACACAAATAATGGCCATTAGGCCTCACGGGATGGAACAAGCCTCAATCCCTCGCGGTGTACACTCACACGCCCGTCACCTAGCGTGGGTATCACCTCCAAACAATCACATGATATAAATTCCCCGAGTTTATACCCTCAAAGCCAGAGTTAAAACTGTTACTTACCTTAACATCGTAAAATCCTACTCTGAAATGCCCTCGTCTCTAGACTCAGTGTCCAAAATCTCTGAATCTAACCATAATTAGAACAATATTATCGACATAGGCCAGAGAATCAGATTCCACAAGTAAAAATACATAAATAGGCCAAAAATCCGACACCGGCCAAAACCTGGTCCCCGAGCCCATGTCTCAAAACTAGTCAAAAATGGCAGAATCTAAAGCCTCGTCCTCTCCCAAGTCTAACCATATAAAATTTGTCGAAATCTGACTCCGTTTGGTCCCTCAAATCCTTACTTAAAACTCTCCAAAACTCAAGCCCTAACTCCCTCAATTTTACCCTAAAATCCCTACTAATTTCATGGCTAATCAGTGGAAAAACATCATAAACACGCATAAATAAACCCAAGTGATTTACCTCAGTGATATCTCTCAATTCCCGGGAGCATTTCGGCGCATGTTGTGGAAGTTAGCATTTTAGGAAGAAACTTGTAAAGTTGGGTTGAAGTCCATTTCAATGTTATTGATGTCTGTTTGGGGTTCTAGGATTGGGAATAGCTCCGCATGGTGATTCTCGTATTGGGAGCTCCATCAGAAGTAGATTTGGAGGTCCGTAGGTCATTTTGGAGTCATTTGGCTAAAGTTAGAAATTCGAAGGTTTTGAAGAGTTAGACCGGAAGTGGACCTTTTGATATAGGGTTCAAATTTCAATTCCAGAAGTTGGAGTAGGACCGTAAGGTTGAATATGACTTGTGTGCAAAATTTGAGGTCAATCGGACGTGATTTGATAGGTCTCGTCATCGAATGAAGAAGTTTAAAATTTTAAGTTCATCAAGTTCGGATTGGGGCGTAATTCATGATTTTTAGCGTTGTTTGATGTGATTTCAAGGCTCGACTTAGTTTGTAATGTGTTTTGGGATAGGTTGGTGTGATCGGATGGGGTTCCGAGGGCCTCAGGTGGATTTCAGATGGTCAACGGATCGATTTTGACCTTGTGGAGGTGCTGAGGCTGTTGTCTTCTGGTGTAACCGCACCTGCGAGGATTTGGCCACAGATGCGGAGCTGCAGAAGCAGCCTAGGAATCGCAGAAACCGGCAGGAGCTCAAGTGCGAGGGAAGATACGCACCTGCGAAGGCACGGATGCGGAAGTAAGATCGCAGAAGCGGGAGCTGCTGGGTTGAGTTAGAGCCGCACCTGCGATGGTTTTCCGCAGGTGCGGAGCCGCAGGAGCGGCTAATGGACCGCAGGTGCGAAGGTCGGTGCTGGGCAGTGTCTTCTTTAAAGGGAAGGGTTTGGCTCATTTTCATTTTATTTCGTCCATAGAAGCCGATTTTGGAGCAATATGGAGCGCCATCTTCATCAACTAGTAGGGGTAAGTGTTTCCTTCCCAATTTTTGAGTTAAATACATCGATTATGTATATATATATTTTAGCATGGAAATTATTAGAAATTTGGGATTTTGAGGTAAAACCTAGAAATTTATATTTTTGGATTTTTGCCACGAATTTGGGCATGGAATTGAGAACAAATTATATATTTGATTTTGTAATATTATGGGTAATATTTATCTTCGAAAAATTTCAGAATCCGGGGTTATTTTTATCGACTTTTCAATCGAGGTTAGGAATTATTATGAATTGGATTATAATGAGTATTTTAGCACATATTAATGGGTTTGCATAATTATTGGCTAGTTTTGGAGCGATGTGCATTGGTTTGAGTCGTCGGAAGGGCTTGGAAGCTGGTTATGAAACTTTGGAGTGAGGTAAATCTCCTTTCTATCCTTGTAAGAGGGAAATAATTAATTATGTGCTACTATTTGTGGGGGCTACGTACGCACGAGGTGACGAGAGTCCGTACGTAGCTACTAGATATGCCTATGTTCGGGTAGTTTTAGGCTTACATCATGCCTTGTTGATATTGTTATTGATTTATGTTTGTTGTTTGCCTTGAGAGGGAGCGATATTGAGTTCACTTATTAAATGTTTTGAAAGGATTTGAAATTTAAGAATTTAAGATTTAAAAGGTTTCGTTTGAACTCCGTAATTTCGACAGGAATTGAGGAATATTATAATAGCTTAAGAAATCTATGTGTAATCGCATCGCATATATGTTTCGCGAGCGGGATATTTTTCTTCTACTACTATTATGGGATCAGGATGTTCGCCTCGACAAGATTTATGTACGACACTCTCATGGGAGCGGGCTGTTCACCTCGGCAGGTTAATAGATGCATCTATGGTTTGCGCCGTTCGACCCTTCGACAGTGCACATTTACTTTTATGTCGGATCGGGTCGTACGCCTCGGCATTTCCTATATATATATATATATATATATATATATATATATATATATATATATATATATATATATATATATATATATTATCCTCATGGAATCATGCGTAATATTTGGCCAGAAGCCAGTGTATCTGAGGGTCTCCCTCTTATTTGAATTATGACAGCCTGTTGATGAAATCCACTGTATCTATGTATATGTTCCGTTTATGGAGGGAACTTGCTAGTTGAGAGATGAGTGAATGGTAAGGGAGGGAATTGTACCACGTAATTTATACTTGTTGGTTTCATATATTTACTCTGTTTCATATTTATTCACTTCTTCACCGTACCTGATATTATCGGACCACTAGTAAGTGTCGGAGTCGACCCCTCGTCACTACTTCTTCGAGGTTAGATGGGATACTTACTGGGTACGCGTTGTTTTCGTACTCATACTACACTTGCTGTACATTTCTTATGTACAGGTACATGTATGGATAGTGGCCTCGTGGCACAGCAACATGGTTGGTACGGGGACTTAGGTGAGCTACATCTTATAATACGATCTACAGCCAGCAGAGTCTCCTTCTGTCCAAATTGTATTCCGGACAGTTATTGTATTACATTTTAAATTCCTAGAAATTTCTCATGCACTTGTGACACCGGGTTCTGGGATGGCTATGGGATTTATTCATTATTTGAACTTGTTAAAGACACCTCGTTACTCAGTGGAAGTTTATTATTTTCTATTTAATGTAATGAAAAGAAATGATTTCAAAAATATTAAAATAAAAATTTAATTAACTATTTTATGTTGGCTTTTCTGACAGTGGTGTCCGGCGCCATCACGACATTTATATGGATTCTGGGTCGTGACAACATGGTATCAGAGTGCTAGGTTCCCTTAGGTCTCACGAGTCATGAGCGAGTCTAGTAGGGTCTTACGAATCGGTACGTAGACGTCTGTCCTTATCTTCGAGAGGCTATGGGGCTGTTAGGAGTACTTCTCTTCTTGATTCCTCATCGTGCGTTTGATTCCTTTGAGGCTTATGCCTATGTTTCCTTCCTACTCAATCTTACATGAAGCGCTTGCTATAAATCAGAAATTAAGGGATTGTAATGGTACTACAGATATGGTGCAGGATGTTTCTCCATTCGTATTTGATGGGGTTATTGTCATCACCTTAGGAAAGGCCGTTCTATCGTTTCAGCTCAGTGTCAATATTTTATTTCGGATGGACGAAAGACAACCGGACTATGAATGTTCAGGTCTGAGTTGATGGAGTAATGAGACTTGGTGTTTTCAAGTGAGGTAGAATTTTCGTATATGATGAGGTATCGTCGTCCTTGATTGAATTTGTTAGTTCGCAGTGTTATGATCTTCTTCAGAATTGCCTTCAAGGCACGGTATTGGGAAATGGTGTCCAGGAAGCGGCTGTCAGAGATCGCGGTGTGCTGTGGTCCAGGATCGGATCGGTGTTTTCGATGTTAGCGGATCGAGAAGGAGGATCTCCAGAAAGGGTGGAAGTTAGTAGCGATCCATCGGTTCAAGTGCTATAGAGATAGATATTGATCTAAGGAAATAGCTGAGCATCAAAGGATGAGGAAGGACACGCGGGGAGTGTCAGGCATTGATTAAACTTCTGGAAGGCCAGGTATAAGAAGCAAAAATTGAGTAGTCGCTTAAAGGAGTGAGTTTGACCAAAGCGGGAAAGTGTCAAAGTAGCATACGAGTTCAGTGGCAGGATAACTACACACCTTCAGGAAAAGTTTAGAGTTATTCGGGGATTTTAGTGGATGGTGATTGGGTCCACGGGCTTAATTTGAAATATTGGCTATTATATGGCAGGGGAATTGGATGCAACAGGAAGAATTTGCTCGATATGAAGAAGGATACAACGTAACTTTGAATTGAAAGATATTGTCGCACATCTAGCTTATGTCCATAGGGAGTGAACGGACCAGTTCAGTTGGTGAAGGAGAATGGGCTCAGGATGGGTTATTGAGGTTGTAGTGACTGTACCCCGTGCAACGACGTTGGAAGATGTCGGGATGTAATTTCCACAGGTGGGTTATCTCCTATGAGCAGGTCAGTGGTCGCTTGGTTGGCGAAGTTTCTACGGAGGATTTTACTTGCTATCTAATAAGGGGTCGAATATGTGAATGTTGCTAGAGATTCAGAATGTTCATGAAATGCTAATGGAGGGATTTCAAGGAATTTGGCTAATTGATGGCGCAAGATCAGTTCAGCAATGAAGAAGGAATCTTGGTGGGTTCCAGAGTCGTGTAATGGTAGCTTCAAGCTAAGTGAGAGAGCCCCACCTCCTACGGTTGGATTGCATGATCATTTATTTGTGAGATTTATGGGTATTAGCATATTGATGGTTATTACAGCTAAGGAATGGGAACGTAAGTAGTAATTTTAGCAAAGGAATTGGTAAAGATGTGCTATGGTTGGCTTTATCGGCTGTGTTCGGGCTTCGGGAGGAATCAAGACTTATGCTTCGTACAGAGGTGATTTACAAGGGGAGTGATTCAGTCGGGTGATTTATTAAGATAGGTGTTTATGTGCCAGCAGAGCCTCAGAGTTGATTATATTCGGGACCAAGTCAGAGCGGGTGACTCTCAATAATGGTCCTAGTGAATTTAAAGGTTAAAAATGTGGTGCTTAAGGATTTAGAGTCTGTGGTATGGTTACGAATCGAGATTTTGGAGCAGTTATTGATAAGAGGCACAGAATGTTCTATGATATTTTCGACTTGCAGAGTAGCATTTGGAGGAAAAGGAGAAAATGACTTCGGATTCGTAGGAGAATTATCGGATTGGGTGTATCAGTCGAAGATGCGGATGTGCGTGCGATGAGGGCATCGAACAGTTCGTGAGTTTGGAGGCAACATGGTATCCCAGAAGGGTTGTTTGGAGATGGCATGGTTTCGTGGTGCAAGGCCACTCGGGAGGAGTGCGTATTAAGTTGTTATGTGTTGACTGGAGTTATTATTATTTCTGAGTCAAGTCAAGGTTAAGTTAGAAGAAGCCGAATCGGTTAGCCACGGTTGAATTGGCGTGATGTCGGCAGTGATCAGTTCCTCCAGCGTGGTTAGATTATGCAGGTGATTTATGGATGTGCCTGCGAGGCTTGACGGCCACAGTAATTGGTTCTATCTAGTAGTATTCAAGTATTAGGTCCTGTGATGTGTAGGCGGATCCCGGAAGGGTTACGGTAGTTTAGACCACTACTTGAGGATTGACATGTTCTACGGTTATGAGAATTCACTCATGTGTTGCTATGGTTCTCTAGGAATGAGTTAAGTAAAGAGTTTCTATATGATGAATTGTTTACCCTATTAGTGGTTCAGGGGTTATGATGAAATTCTTGTGCTATCGCATATTGGCATGTTAGGTGCAGTGAGCGGTATGAAATTGAAGGGGAGGGTCAAGGTTGCGGTTCAGGGTTGGCAAGGATGGCTCGAGCTCGGATGAGCAGGAAATGGGTTGGGATGTTTACAGTAAGCTGGTATTGTCTTAAGCATCACCTGAGATCGGTGTTTGTGTAAGAGGCTTTGCATTCTGGATGCGGATTCTTGATTTTCCTTGCAAAATTTGTATGGCTGGTGGTATGGAGGTGAAGACTCGTTACCTGGTGCGTGAGGTCATGAAAATGTATTCCACGGGAAGATTGTATAAGTGTGGCATGTAGTTACTTGACTGGTTGAAGATTTAAATCAAGTATGAAGAATGTGGTAAAACTGCTTATTTGAGGATTTAGGCCTAGAGGACACTCAGTTCATTTGGTTGTGGATTGTGGGAGTTTATCCCGGCTATGATGGTTGTTCTTGTGTGTTATGAGAGAAGTGGGCTATTATGGACCTATGAAAGGCTATTAGTCTAGTTCGGTGGGATTAGTATTGGCTCGAGGTCTGTCAATGAATTTAAATATGAATATGGGCTCTATATCATGCCAGATATGCTCATTTAAGCATAGCGCTCCTCATGGAGGGGTATTCGGATATTGGGTGTTGTTTCATTGTCGGTTATTTCATGTAAGGTTATAGTGTGCCGTGTGAGTTGTGTAACGGCTGGATAAATTTCTTATGTGTTGAGTTTCCGCGTAGCGATGGTGTTATATGAGCATGATGGCTCTTGAGATTCAGACTATATATTGCACCTCAGTTGTGCTTGAGTTTTGTAGCATATGGCGCTATCTTTCTCCCCAGTATTGGTATTATGCACTTAGTGCGCTTGTGACCGATATTCAGTATTTTGTTTTAATGAGAAATTTAGCTCGGTGTGTATCTCCTTATGTGAATTTTATGTGTGGATCGAGTGGCACATCGCCACGAGTATGTCGTTTGGATCGGGTTGCACATCGCAACAGTGTGATGATTAGTACAGTTTTTATATTCCATTTTTGTGTGTTTTGTTTCCCCTTTTCTAAGAAAAGTTCATATTAGTTATGTGGGTTGAGTAGTTCCTCCCAGAGTTCGTTTTCCTTATGTGTCACGTTCGAGTTTGTGGCTTAGTGGCACATTGTGGCATCATGTGAGACTATTGGTCATGTCTGGGGTTGCTTATTGCCTGAGCAGCTCACACTGGGTGAGACGAGATTATTGGTTCTATGATCAGTGCAATCGAATTATATGAAATATATTAAAGAGCAAATGCCATTATTTGGTTCATAATGATGTAATGGTTATTGTCAGGAGTATGGACTCAATGAATTGTCGCCTTGGCAGTTGGTTATGAATTTCTACAAATCTTTTCCGCCGTGGCAGTATTGCAAGAGTTAGAACAGGACTCATATGAGTCATGAGGTGCGAGTGAGATTCGTGGAATGTCATTTGTTATCATCAGAGAGTGTTATTATGGTCATGCGAGTTATAAAGTGCGTTGTGTGAATTCAGAAAAGGAATGCAGTCATGTCTTGGTACATCGTGTAAGGATTGATGCAGTGCTCGTATGTTGGAAGAAGGGGTGGCAGAGAATTTTCGGATGTTGGAATTTGGCTCTAAGGCTTATTTGCCTAAAAATAAGAAAATATCTTCAGAGTTGCTTGAGCTAATGTTCTCAACTGAGTGGTGGTAGCACAGGTAGGTGATGAGGTGTTAACTAGTGATTTTAGACAACTTCAATGCAGTTCTTAGCACGTTCGAGGACGAACGTTTTCTTAAGTGAGAGAGAATGTAACGACATGATTGGTCGTTTTGAGCTCTAGCGCGTCGTTCAGCAGTTTGAGGCCATGAGCACCTTCACTTCAGGTATTATGACTTGTACGAGTGGTCGGAATTGAATTCCGGGAGTTTCGGAGTTGATTTGTAAATGAACTCTTATTTCCGAAGCTCTAAGTTGGAAGGATCGACTAAGGTTGAATCTTTGATTAAACAACCTCGGAATTAGGATTTGAAGGTTCCAACAGGCTCGTATGATGATTTTGGACTTGGCTATATGTCCGGGTCGGGTTTTGGGTGGCCCGGGAGCGTTTCGGCGCCTGTTGTAGAAGTTAGCATTTTGGGAAGAAACTCGTAAATTTGGGTTGAAGTGCATTTCAATGTTATCGATGTCCGTTTGGGGTTTTAAGCCCGGGAATAGCTCCGCATGGTGATTCTGATATTGGGAGCAGGATGAGAAGTGGATTTAGAGGTCCGTAGGTCATTTTAGAGTCATTTGGCTAAAGTTAGAAATTCGAAGGTTTTGAAGAGTTAGACCGGAAGTGGACCTTTTGATATCGGGGTCGGATTTCGATTCCAGAAGTTGGAGTAAGACCGTAAGGTTAAATATGACTTGTGCGCAAAATTTGAGGTCAATCAGACGTGATTTGATAGGTCTGGTCATTGAATGAAGAAGTTTGAAATTCTAAGTTCATCAAGTTCGGATTGGGGCATAATTCATGATTTTTAGCGTTGTTTGATGTGATTTCAAGGCTCGACTTAGTTTGTAATGTGTTTTGGGATAGGTTGGTGTGATCGGATGGGGTTCCGGGGGCCTCGGGTGGATTTCGGATGGTCAACGGATCGATTTTTACCTTATGGAGGTGCTGAGGCTGTTGTCTTCTGGTGTAACCGCACCTGCGAGGATTTGGCCGTAGGTGCAGAGCCGCAGAAGCGGCCTAGGAATTGCAGAAGCGGGCAAGAGCGCAGGTGCGACGAAAGATCCGCACATGCGAAGGCGCATATGCAGAAGGAAGATCGCAGGAGCGGAAGCTGATGGGTTGAGTTAGAGCCGCACCTGCGATGGTTTTCCGCAGGTGCGAAGGTCGGGGCTAGGCAGTGGTTTCTTTAAAGCGAAGGGTTTGGCTCATTATCATTTTGTTTCATCCATGGGAGCCAATTTTGGAGCAATGTGGAGCGCCATCTTCATCAACTAGTAGGGGTAAGTGCTTCCTTCCCAATTTTTGAGTTAAATACATCGATTATGTATATATTTTAGCATGAAAATTAGTAGAAATTTGGGATTTTGAAGTAAAACCTAGAAATTTATATATTTGAATTTTGGCCACGAATTTGGGCATGAAATTGAGAACAAATTATATATTTGAGTTTTTAGTATTATGGGTAATGTTTATCTTCGAAATTTTTTGAAATACGGGCACGTGGGCCCGAGGGTGATTTTTATCGACTTTTCGATCGGGTTTAGGAATTATTATGAATTGGATTATAATGAGTATTCTAGCGTATATTAATTGGTTTGCATAATTATTGGCTAGTTTTGGAGCGTTGTGCATCGGTTTGAGTCGTCGGAAGGGATTGGAAGCCGGTTATGAATCTTTGGAGCGAGGTAAGTCTCTTTTCTAACCTTGTAAGAGGGAATTGTCTCCATATGTGAAATAATTAATTATGTGCTACTATTTGTGGGGGCTACGTATGCACGAGGTGACGAGAGTCCGTACGTAGCTACTAGCTATGCCTATGTCTGGGTAGTTTTAGGCTTACATCATGCCTTGTTGATATTGTTATTGATTTATGTTTATTGTTTGCCTTGAGAGGGAGCGACATTAAGTTCACTTATTAAATGTTTTGAAAGGATTTGAAATTTAAGAATTTAAGATTTAAAAGGTTTCGTTTGAACTCCGTAATTTCGACAGGAATTGAGGAATATTATAATAGCTTAAGAAATCTATGTGTTACCGCGTCGCATATATGTTTCGTGAGTGGGGTATTTTACTTATACTACTCTTATGGGATCGGGAAATTCGCCTCGGCAGGATTTATGTACGACACTCTCATGGGAGCGGGTCGTTCACCTCGGCAGGTTAATAGATGCATCTATGGTTCGCGTCGTTCGACCCTTCGGTAGTGCACAATTTACTTTTATATCNTTACGCCTCTGCATTTCCAATATATATATATATATATATATATTATCCTCATGGAATCGTGCGTAATATTTGGCCAGAAGCCAGTGTATCTGAGGGTCTCCCCCTTATTTGAATTATGACAACCTCTTGATGAAATCCACTGTATCCATGTATATGCTCCGGTTATGGAGGGAACTTGCTAGTTGAGAGCTGAGTGAATGGTAAAGGAGGGAATTGTACCACGTAATTTATACTTGTTGGTTTCATATATTTACTCCGTTTCATATTTATTCACTTCTTCATCGTACCTGATATTATCGGACCACTAGTAAGTGTCGGAGTCGACCCCTCGTCACTACTTCTTCGAGGTTAGACGGGATATTTACTGGGTACGCGTTGTTTTCGTACTCATATTACACTTGCTATACATTTTTTATGTACAGGTACATGTATGGATAGTGTCCTCGTGGGCGCAGCAGCATGGTTGGTACGGGGACTTAGGTGAGCTGCATCTTATGATATGATTCGCAGCCAGCAGGGTCTCCTTCAGGCGTATTGTATTTTCTCTTCTGTCCAGTTTGTATTCTGGACAGTTATTGTATGACATTTTAAATTCCTAGAAATTTCTCATGCACTTGTGACACCGGGTTCTGGGATGACTATGTGATTTATTCATTATTTGAACTTGTTAAAGACACCTTGTTACTCAGTGGAAGTTCATTATTTGATACTTAATGTAATGAAAAGAAATGATTTCAAAAATATTAAAATGAGAAATTAATTAACTATTTTATGTTGGCTTGCCTGACAGTGGTGTCCGGCTCCATCAAGAACTTTATATGGATTCTGGGTCGTGACACACGGACCTCCAAATTATATTCCGGACACACTCCTAAGTCTAAAATCACCCAACGAAGCTAATCGAATCATAAAAATTCAAATCCGAATTCGTTTACTCATAAGTCAACTTCTGGTTGACTTTTCTAACTTTGTTTTCTAACTAAGAGACTAAGTGTCTCATTTCACTCCAAAACCACTCCGAACCCAAACCTACCAACTCGATAAAACTCAACACAATTGAACAACACATAAAGAAATAAGGAGAAACGGGGCTATAACTCTCGGAACGACTGGCCGGGTCGTTACAGAGTTAATTTGAAGTAATTTGGCAAGCTTGCATACAAAGTGAAGTAACAACAGAAGAATTTGGAGGGAGTATGACTTTGGTGCCCAGGTTCACGTCATGCACAAACTTAACGCTAAGGGCAGAAGATCACAAAAGTGGAAGAACTTCGGTGTCCAGGTTGGCGCCAGGCGTCAAGCAAGACGGCCAAGGACAAATTTCGTCCTAATTCGGTTAGGACTTGGTAGTTTTGATGATACACGCTCCCAACATGTATAAAAGGGTTCTAAACCTATTTCTTAGGAGGAGAGACATTATTGGAGAAGAAAAAGGCTATGGGAATACTTAGAAGCAACGAATCGCAAGAGTTTTTCTCTTCCATTCCTTCTTAATCTGTATTTTTTAATGCTTTCAATTATTATCATGATTGTTAGTATGATTATGAGTGGATAAAATCTCTCATCTATGGTTTGATGGAACCTATCGAAGGATGATTTGTTTACTACATTTAATATAAATTTTTCATTGATCTTTCTCTACTTGTTCAACTATATTTACGTTGTTGTTGATTGAAGAGCTCTCAATTAACTGTGCCTATTTAGAGTGTATTACTCGACAGAGAGAGTACACATTTAGGTAGTTGTTGGACAACACCATTCCTAACGTATTTAAGAAATCAATACAGAGGGTTTAAAGGTGGGACTAGAGATAATTAACGAAACCTTGGTGCGATCGTAGTAAGCGGTGAATCAGTGCCAGCTAGCGTAGTTTGAGAGAATATGTCTAGTAAATTGTGGTAGTTGCTCTAGATAGAGCTACGACACCCAAAGTACTCACGATCAGTAGAGAGTACTTAGGCGAATTTATAGGAAATGTAGCGGGGGAGATTCCGACAATAGGAAAAATCATAACCCTAGACTATTCCAATCTTGTCTACAACATTTGCTCTATTAGCTATAAATTACTGCATTGTAATTACCCTTCTCTTAGTTAGTAAACACTCAAATTGATATTTAGTATTCCTGAAGGTTGGTTACTTGAATTCTTGTGAAACTAGTGGTTGTGATTAATAGGTTAATTCTCTGTGGGATTCGACTTCGGACTTGTAAACCGGATTATATTTGGAACGACCACTAGACCTCTTAGGAGGCATAGTTGGGCGTGATCAGTATCCTTTAGTTTTATATAGAGTTTGTTATATTTCTGCATATTGTATTAAAAAATAAAATAGCAACTAAAATTTATTAAAATACTAATTTATAAAATTAATATTCTTGAAAGTTAACCGTGCATCGATCGAATTTTAACACTAGTTATACATAAAACATAGTTAATGGTTAGGAAGCAATATTAAATCAATTTCCCTTCCAAAATTTTGATCTCACAGACTACTAGACTTGGACTACTAGTATTATCTCAGCAAGTCACATATCTTTTCTACTTTACCACCTAAACATATAGAGTTGCACTTCATTTCTATTTCTACAACCCACAACTTGTAAATTTTTCTAGAAAACTAACAGAGGACGGTTCTTGTCCTCTCAAAATCTGCTGCTTCACCACTAGAACAGAAGACGTAGTACCCGAATTCATTGACACAAGAAATTCTCCTATAACTCCTAGTTCATTTTCACCACTCCAATCTGTTAATCCTTGCAACAGCACAGGATTGACCCCTTGGTTCCTCCCAATTATCCAAAGATGAAAAAATTCATTTTTCATTGCCTGAACTGCTGCAATAGTATCCTCACCATTCTTCACTATAACTTCCTTATACATAACTTTTTCATTTCCCTCATTTTTCACCCAAAACCATGTAACCAAACCATCATCTAATTTCTTCTCCATCTCATTATCCCCTTCACCATTATGCGAAAGGAATCGAATAACAGTAAGTGATACATCTAGATTTGCAGCCATTCTATCAGCATAAGAAAGTGCCTCCCTAGCATCAGCTCCTCCGGTAAACAGAAGAGCAAAATGGTGATCAATTGATTGTCTCATTGGCACACCAAGACCCCTGTCCACAAGAATCGCAACTGAACAAGGAGCATGTTTTAAGACATTAGAGTTTACAAACTGAACTCCTTGTCTTGCAACTACTTGTGTATCAAGTTGATCTTTGTAAAAGGGAAGTATGATAAGAGAGGCCTTCTTCTCTAGAGCCAATTTACAAATGTCTTGATACATGGTTCTCTTAGGAGAATATGATGTATATGATTGTATCTTGATCATACCTCTGCCTTGTTGGAAAAGCTTCAAAGCATTATGGATTGGATTTTGGCTGTTTGCGTTGTCGGATTCTTGCTCCTCTTTATGGTCGATGAAAACAGGTGCAGCACGGCCAACTAGCTCCATTAGGTGCAACGCATGAACAAAGAAAGGGCTATGAGTAGTTGAATTTGAGACCTCAAGTAGATTTATAATTCCAGGCATATTTTCCTCATCATGTATACAAGCTATAATAATTAACTCTGTGTTTGAAGCAGTATGTTGAATGTTCCTTCTTGTGTGAATCATATAAGGCCTTGTTGGATCATACAATATACTGATCAAAGGAGTCACTATAGCTGTCACCCCTATTGTCATTAGTACTAGCATTGTGAAATATGCTCTTGTTATCATCTGCATTACATTCAACTAGTGTCAATTTTCGACGAAAAGTACTTTGTGTAGTTACAAGTGGAAGAATATCCGTCTTGCTAATATGATTGTCAATCTTCAATTAAATGTTTCTTAAATTTTTTTTCCAAAAAATAACTTTTAGAAAATGACTTTTCATCATATTAAACACACCCTTATAAATGAAAAAAATTCTTATCATACTCTGTTTGGCCAAGCTTCTCCAAGCAAAAAATACTTTTTTATTAAAAAAAAAAGTATTGTTTTTCCAAAGTTGAACTGTTTGGCAAAGTTTTTAGAGGGAAAAAAGTTCTTTTGATTAGAAGCAGAAAAAAATAGCTTATTTTTTTGAAAAGCACATTTTAAGAAAAATATACTTAGAAGCAGTTTTTAAAAGTTTGGCCAAATATTAATTGCTGCTCAGAAGTGTTTTTCAAGTAAATTAACCAAACACGGATTGCTTCTCGCCAGAAACACTTTAAAAAAAAAATTATCAAAATATATTGATTTTTGCAGGTTGACCAAACAGGCTAATAGGAGCAATTTCCAAGGTAATTAATGGGTGAAAAAGAAAAAGAAAGAGTACCTTTATATCCAGCCAGTGAGTGAAAATAAAAAACTCCACTTCACCTCTTAGACTCAAGACAAGGCTAAGAGCAAGACAATCTCTGAAGGGCATATTCAAGAAATAGGCGGTTAAAAGGACGGTAACCATTTTAACAACATAAGCTGTGAGCGCCATCAGAAATATTGGTCGAAGACATGACCAATGGCCATACATGGATGAAATATCAGTGAAAAATCCAACATATGCAAAGGAAAATGGCATGAGAATATCCATAACAATTGTCTCTGACTTTTCCACTAAAGTAGCACCTAATGGTGGCCCATCAGGAATGGCAAGGCCTAACCACAGTGGCCCATTAGCCATTACAATCCCACCCAAATCACATAAAAAACCAACAACCATTACTCCCAACAATATGAAAACCACATAAATTTGCTCCACTGATTTCCCTTCTGGGGTTGCATTAATTATCCAAATCATGATCCGTTTAACACCTCCAAAAATGGATGCTCCAATTAAGAAAGAAGAAATGAGAAACCATAAAGCATACATACTCTTATGTTCCCCTTTGTTTAGCTGCCTCAAAGACAACAACAAATTGGATTCCTATTACATCACTTATTAAAGCTGTGGATAATGCCATCCTTCCAATTTCAGAACTAAGGAGATTAAGATCTCTAATAATTGGATAGATAACAGGGAAAGCTGTGATTGCAAATTCTGATGTTAATCCCAACATTGAAGAAGCTTTGGCTAATTCTTTTTTCATGGATTTTCCAAGACCTATTCCAATAAATAGACTACATAACATGGGAATCGACACCCCAAATATGGCTATGTACCATTGTCTTTTTCCTGCTTTTTTTATCTGGCTAAGATCCGTCTTTACACCAGATATGAAAAGGAAATACATAAACCCAATGAGTCCAATATTTTTCAGTGCGTAGTCAGCAGTATCTGGGAAAATGAAGTTCCTGAAATGCTTGCTTCGGCTCAAAACAGATGGTCCTACAATTATTCCACCCTTCACATTCAGGAGAGGAAAACAAAAACAGAAAACAAAATCTTCCACTAAGTATAATATATCTTTCAAGGACTTAAGGAAAAAAAAAACAAGACCGACACAACTTACTGCTATAAGATATTAGTATTTGACAAAGAAAAATTTAGAATTTTCACCAAGGGATTCAAAAAAAGGAATTAAGGGAATTCAACGGCTACTATATATACATATATAACAAAAACTTTAAACCTTATATACACAGCCTTAGCTCCGCCCATAGTAGAGATAATACTCTTCTACTTTATTTAATTTTATTATCCGTTATACTTTAAGATCATATATATATGCTATTGCTTGCAGTTAACAGATCATCTTGTAGTCGCCCTTGGATCTGATTAAGCTTCACCCTGAAGTATAATGGATCAGCAAGTAATTTTAAACTGTAATCAAAAGTAAAGAGGTACATTTGGAGCTTTTTTCCAAAAGCATTTTGATGTGTTAGTCCATGCTGGTGTGGTGTTTCATTAAAGTTAAGTTCAAATACGAGATTATTTGCTAACAACAAGGATATAAATGACAGAGAATAAATTAAAACGTTTCGTATAATTATATAACGAGGTAAATTTGGATCTTTTCTTATTTGAAAATTATACTACGAGATTACTAAGAAACTTACGAGGATCTCAGAGATGATCCTCGGCTGGCGCAGAGGCTTGAGAAGATAGCGAATGAGACGGGAGATGGTGGAGATCTCTAACAAGACAAGGGGAAAAGAGAATTGCAATGGATTTTCTCCATAGAAGATGCCAAAGGTAAGTGGAGGATGTATGGTCCGGCATATTACGAGGCCTTTGTTGACGAAGTAAGGGTCCTCGGTGAGGTTAAGCTTTGACATTATGGTGAATTAGATTTCAGAGTAATTAGTATCTTCCTCTTCATTCATTAGAAAACCCTAACTAAGCAAAGAGAGCTGCAGCTGAAAATCCTACTCATGCAAAACATGCAACATGAGCACGAGGTACTAAGAGGATTGGAGATGCGTTAAAGGAGGCAATACTTCATTTTTCACTTTTTCTCTCCACCGTTAATTTTAATAAAGTTTGTTGGTTCACTTAGATAGGATTCGTGAGCCATTTTCCTGGCTTTCTTCCTATTTCTCATTTATTATGTTTTCTCCTGTGATAGGAAAATAAAAACTTCCATTTAAAATTGTAATTTATGTATTCAAAAGTCGTGTTAAGTAAAACAACAATTAATATACATAACGGTTACCATTTGAAATGACGCCTTAAGGTTACAACCGTTAATATAAAAGATAATTTTATCCATAGTCATTGAACTTTTGTGTTTGTTATCTAAAAATCACTTTTTTTTTTTATTATGTAAAAATTATTCAACTTTGTGTTAATTATACAAAAGTCACTTTTCTTTCTTTTGTTACACAAAAATTATTTTACTTTGCTCTAGTTTTCACAATAGTCACATTTTTACTTGAAAAGTCTATTATGCCCATGATATTATATAAACCTTCATACNTTCTTTGGAACATCCATCTTCATTGTCTGCCTTCTCAGTTCATAGGCAGTGAGGTTTCCAATCAACTTATCTAATCTCAGGGTTGCCATATTTTTGGATTCCTGGATAGCAGTGATTTTTCTTTCCCATGAAATAGGCAAGACCCTTGTTAGGATCTTCTCAACCCTGTCTTCTTCAAGAATGACTCTTCCAAGAGACTTCAGTTCATTACTCAAGGTTGTGAACCTTGTGTACATCTCTTANGCTCTAGTTTTCACAATAGTCACATTTTTACTTGAAAAGTCTATTATGCCCATGATATTATATAAACCTTCATACTTATGTAATACCTTCTATATTATATACTATATGATATATTTTTAACTATGTATTTTATTTATAAATAAAATAACTTAATATTATTTTATTTATTATTTTTATAATATATTCCTATATTTAATTTTTTTATTAACAATAATTTTCAAATATATTAGTAGCGTTATAAAATAACTTAGCAAGACTTCCAAG